>PVJC01023280.1:0-26506 GCA_004026665.1 Murina feae | reverse complement strand
AGTCAAGGGCATGTACCTTGGTTGCAGGTTAGGTCTCCACCTTCTGTCGGGGCACTTGCTGGAGGTAACCAATCAACATGTCTCTCTCACTTCAATGTTTGTCTCTTCCTCCCTCTTTCTCTCGCCCTCCCTCCCTCCCTCCCTCCGTCCCTCCCTCCCTCCCTCCCTTCTTCCCTGCTTTCTTTCTTCCTCTCTTCGAGTCTCTCTAAAAATCAATGGAAAAAATATCCTTGGTTGAGGATTTATATTTTTAAAGTATATTTTTTAAATTGATTTCAGAGAGAAAGGGAGAGGGAGAGAGAGATAGAAACATTAATGATGAGAGATTCATTGATCAGCTGCCCCCTGCATGTCCCCTACCAAGAAATGAGCCTGCAACCTGGGCATGTGCCCTAACTGGGAATCAGACTGTGACCTACTGATTCATAGGTCAACACTCAACCACTGAACCACACTGGACGGGCCTTGGATGAGGATTTTTTCAAAATTGGTGTGGCTTCCCTGGACCTAATGAGGGCTGTCCTTAGCTAGGGTGGAGGGATAGGAGGGACAGAGGACAGGCCCTTCATTAGGGCCTTGGCTTGGAGCCAGCCTCTTTCTGCCCTGTGTCCTTTGGGATTTGGGGACACCTAGGCTGAAGCTGGCCCCACCCCTGCTTCCAGGGGAGCCTGAATCTGGAAAGCTGAGCTGCCCTGGGGCACCTCTCTGGCTCCCTTACTTCCTGCTTCGCACCAGCTGGCACCATCTTCTGACATAAATGAGGCTAATGGTCCCCGACAAATGCCTCCATAGCCCTTTATGTGGCTGCCCCTCATCTGGGTGGTAAAGTGTGGGGAGAGGCTCCCTCCTCCCCTTGGGTCTGCAGGACAGCTCAGGGGAGGACTGGCTGCTTGGGGTTGTCTCTGGGATAGCCAGGACTTAGCCTCAGACCCTCTTCATTTCCAGCTTTTGATTCTCCACAAATCACCCAAGAGCCTCTGCCAGTGCAAACAGAGGCATCTTGGGGAGCGTTACGGCTTAGCTGGGATCTGTCCTCAGGCCTCAGTCCCTGGAGATGAGCTGCTGCGGTGGTGCTGCCTGCAACGGGGGTGGGTGGGCTGGAAAGAAGATTGTTGTAGGGGGGCTGGAGCCAAGAGACTTGGCCTGTCTATGAGCTGAGCACTCATTTGCTCAATCATTCATTCAACAAACACTGAATGCCTGCATGGGTAGACTGCAAAGAGGAAAAAAGGCCCCTTCATCACTAGACTAGCCCGTAGGTACTCAGGTCTGGGGCAGTCATACACACTGAGCACCTTCTATCCTGTTTCTTCAAAAACCAGTTGTGAGGCCAGCTGTATTTTATAGACTACTAAACAAGGAAAATGCTATCAACTGAATCATGATGCACCAATGATTGTATAACACACTCAGTATCAAAGATATGAAAATGTGGGAGAAAATGCATCTTAGAATCATTGAAAAAAAATTATATATATATATAATATTATATATATATATATATATATATATATATATATATAGCTGGTCCACATTGTGCTCAAGTCCCGGTGACCCAGGGCTGTATGCAGAAAGAACTACTGGAGAGACTGCGATGCTGGTCAGGGAAGGAGGTGGCAACTAGGCTGGAGGGCAGGGCGAGAGCTCCAACGCTCTAAACACAGGGGTTCCACATGCCTGGTCAAGGGGCTGGGTAACTAGCTCAGGCTGTTCCATAGTTAGGGGACACCAGAACCCCCATGCCTGCTGGGAATGGAGGACCCTCTCTGACAGGAAGCAAGGCTGCTACTGAGTTCTAATGCAGGGCGAGTCCCTTCCCACAGGGATCCAACCAAGCCCCAAATGAAAGAGCTATTGTTTTCCTCCGGGGCCTGAGCAGCCACGCCCTGCATAATCCATCCCTTCTCTGAAGGAGTCCTCGATGCATTATCTGGAAGGACTCCCTCTTCTCTGTCGCTAATCTCAGCCCAACCAATATTGATGATTATTTACTTTACTGTCTTTAATGTGTGCATGTTCAGAGGCTGGGAGGCAGTAGCACTGCTTAGAAGCGGAGGCTCTGAGAGCACCCGGTAGCCAGCCCCCTAGGCTGGTCTCCTCAGAGTCTACATGAGCCTGGGCTCCGTGAGGGCAGGAGTGCCTGGCTCGTCCGCCTCTGCAGCCTCAGCATGGCGTCGTGCCTGCACAGAGCAGATGGATCTGCCCTTAAGCTGCCGTAGCCCTATATTTTAAAAAATATCGCACCCCTTTCTCTTGGCATACTGCCTCAGTGAGCCCCCAACACTCACAAAGCTCAGTCTCACTCGGGGTTTCACAATCTCGCCACTGTTGACATTTGGGGCTGGATAATTCCTTGTTGTACAATTTAGGGTGTGTTTAGCAGTGCCCCTGGCCTCTGCCCACAAGATGCTAGTAGGAACACCCCGCCCCCAAATTCTGAAAACCAGAAATGTTTCCTGGGTAGCAAGGGGGAGGCAAAATTGCTGAGGCTCAGAGCCTCCAGTGTGACTGGTGTCTCATGTTGCACTGGCCTTGTTCCCATGGACAGAGAAGAGCTGCCTTCCTCTGTGTGGTCACAGGTCACTTCCCTCGTCCCATGAACCTTTGTTCCATTATAGAGCCTTCTCTTGAGGCCCTGGGAAAACCGAGGGACACCTCTAATAACTCCTAATCCCAAAACAGAGCAGCTGCAGGTTCGGGTAGGGTCCGGGGCCCCCGAGTCCTGAGCTCAGAACTACCTCTGTCTGAGCAAATGTGCTGAACTGTGTGCTTCTCTCTCTGGCTCCATTTCCCAGTCTGCCCGTCACCTTTCAGCAGCCCAGTGTGGCTAAAGTTCTCTTGTGGTCTTTGAAAGTGAAGCTTCCATCCAACTCCCGAGATGGAGCATGGGACCCCCGGAAGCCGAGCCTCATTTTCCTCCGGCTTCTGCTTGCTTCTGTTATATGAGTTTATAACAAGAAGCCCTCCCTCCCAAGCCGGCTTGCAAGGCCTTGAGTATCTTTACTAGGAAGACAAGGACTCCCAGCCCCCCGCCCAAAGGAAAGCCTGCTCATCCAGCCATCCCCAGCCTGCCTGCTCTGCGCCCCCGGAGAGGCTGCTGCAAAGAGGTGACTGACGTCCACGGGCCTGGGAAGGCGCAAGTGGCTGACAAGATTGCTCAGCCCTCCATTCCCTTTGTGTAGCACACAAAGAAGCCACCTCCTTCATAAAGGAGTAAACTTGAAGAAGAGGGCCTGCGTGCCTCTCCCAGGTCCCCTCCGCAATTGGATTGTCAGAGACAAATTCTAGCCGCCATGATCATGTATTACCTCTGAAAGATGTGATTTAGCCAACAGATGCAGCACTGATAGTAAACTCAGAGCAGCCAGGGGAAAAAGGGAAGAAAAATCCACCCTGAAAAGATTCCTATATTGTTCAACTTTTGGCTCCCATTAACCTGTGATTCATCTGTGTCTGAGGGAGGCGAGGAAGGAGACCCAGAGCGAAGCTCAGCACCAGTGATCGTGACTTTTGCCTGAGCCAAACCAGCAGCCACTTGCCCACCCGGTGACCCAAGGGCATGAGTAGTTCTGCCACCTCGGTGAGGCGGGGAGGAGGAGAGCAAGAGGCGTGGAGAAGGTGCTGAGAACACAGTGAGCACCGTGCTCAGCCATCGCCATTCAGGCAGCGGGTGTTCTCCACCCTCTTTTCAAAGGGGAGTTTTTATAAAACATGACAAGTGACCAAATTAAGGAAATAGAGATCTTGTTTTTTAAAATGAAATTGCAGGATATAGCCCAGCCGGTGTGGCTCAGTGGTTGAGCATTTACCTATGAACCAGGAGGTCATGGTTCGATTCCTGGTCAGGGCACATGCCCAGGTTGTGGGCTTGATCTCCAGTGTGGGGCATGCAGGAGGCAGCCAATCGGTGATTCTCCCTCATCATTGATGTTTCTCTCTCTCCCTCCCTCTCCCTTCCTCTCTGAAATCAATAAAAAGAAATATTTTTTAAAAAGATAATAAAAGTGTAGGGATATGAAAGGAGAGAGAAAGAAAGAATTTCAAGTTTGGTTTTTAGCTTTCTGGTGCTCAGGGTGAGAAGTAAAATTGGTGCTGAAACACACCTTTGAGCAGCCAGCATGCTGACAGCTGTGCTGGCAAATGGGCAATGCAGGCGCTTGGAAGTCGGCGTTTGCTGGCTCACTGTGCCTCTAGCATGCTTCTCGCAGTGCAGTGCTGCCGCAGGGACCAGGACCTGCAATAAGAGACTCTGTAGATGGGAAGGGCAGAAGGGTGCCTAAGACCCTGTGCAATCTCCCAGGCTGAGCAGAGCGATCGCTGCAGCCAGCTTTACATACTCATCGTTCCCTGGGTCCAAACACCTCATTCTCCACCACAGTGACTGAGCCGGTCCTCCTAACCCTAAACCCAAACCTCAGCGGAGACCCCTGGGAAGTCGGAACTGAGAAAGGCCATGCCTGAGTGCTTTGCCGGGTGCTGGGACAAAAAGGAATAACCCACACTGTCTGGCTGAGGGTCAGGGCCACCAAATGGGGCCTCCTGCCCCATGGCGTCCATGCAGGCCGCTCTCTCTCCCCTTACCATGTGAGGCTCAGAGAGGAGTTTTTCTGGAAATTTCTGAAAGAATTTCTAGGCCAGGAAGTCTTAAAAAACTCATTCTGTACATGCATTCTTCTTTTTTACATATTTATACTTTTAATTGCTTTATATCTATTTAGAAATATAGGGTGTCCCCCCCCAAAAAAATGTGTACACATACTTTGAATTATAAAGGCAGTATTTATTAAAATACATTTTATTTTCAAAATTGAGCTATCAGCTGTTAAAGTGTGTATACATTTTGGGGGACACACTATATAATAAACTTGGGGATGTTAGAGAATACATAGAAATTTAAAGAAAAAAACTCAAAATCACTCAGAATTTGTCAACTCAGGGGGGAGCACAAAAACCATTTTGTTGTAATTTGTTCATTCATCATCCATGTCTGTATATATCTACATCACTTTTTTTCACAACTTTAGGTCATGACTTTGCATGTAATTTGCTTATTTCACTTAACCTTATATCATGTCGTTAAGTAGTTGGGGAGATATCTGAATGCCTTTTTAAACGTTTCTCCTTATGAATTGTCCTAATTCATGTTATCAGTATCCTTTGGTCAGAGGCAGCATGAGGCGGTGGACAGAGCACAGTCACACACACCTGGGTGTGATCCCGGCTGCCACTGATTTTGCTGTGTGACCTTGGGCACATCACATGACCTCCAAGTGCCATCTGTAAAATAGAGGACCCCATGCCTAGTTCACAGGCTTATCTGATCATTAGAAATATATGTGGAAGGTGATTGGTGCTTTAACAGCATGGTCACATGTTATTTATTATTTAAAGTGCTTCCATTTTCCGCTGTTATAAATAATGCTTTGGGGAACATCTGCGTGCATAAATCTTTCCCCACAGCTATGATTATTTCCATAGGATAGATTCTAAGAAACGGAATTACCAGACCAAAGGATCTGAATATTTTTAGCAGGACTCCCGATACATATCCCCACATTGTTTTTCAGAAACCTTTACCAGCATTGAATCCTGTTCCTTAAAAAAAGAAAAGAAATCTTTTTACTGTTATAGTAGACAAAAAGTGATATGCAATTGGTGATTAATGAGACTAGTTAAGAATCCAACATTTTCCAAAATGATTACTAACTATTTGCACTTCCTATTCAGGAACTGCCTGCTCCTGTCCATCCTTCATTTTCCAGGGGCTTCCAGAAGAGAAATGGCTTGGTTGGGCTTCACACAATTAGTTTGTTCATTATTTCATCTGCCAAATATGTACTGAGCATCTCCAGTGTGCCAGGGACCCTGCTCCATCCTGGGCTACAATACAGAGGTGAAACAGATAGCAGACTCTCCCCATGGGGCTGTCACTTCTGGGGGTGAGGGCATATGACACAAGTCAACAGACACAGAAAATAATTACTTACAGTGAAAATACTATTCATTCCCAAATATTTAGCCGTGAGTATGAGCCAGGCACTGGAGATCCACCAGTGACCCAGGGAGACAAAGCCCATGTCCTTGGGGAACTTAGCAGAACTGAGACCGGTACCCAAGCACCTCCTGCCAGCCCAGAGCATGCTTCTTTCAACCATATCCCTTCAGCTGACTCTGGTGCAGGGAGGGAGATAACAGGGAATCTAAGAGGCTCGTCCCTACCACCCTGCATCTTCTCTGGAGTGTTGGTCTCAGTCCTCCCAAAAAGAGTTGCCAAGTGCAAGAGATGTAGTAGAGAGACAACTGTGAGGGGAAGTGGGGAAGGGGCTGGGTAGCCGTCATCAGACTACCCAGGTCTGATGCAGGTCTGACCTGTCGGAAGGAGAGAAGGGAGCAAGGAAGACTGGATGCGATGTGGTAGACCTCAGCACCGTGCCTGGAAAGTTTGGTAAGGTGGGAAGCCTTTAAACCAAAATTGCCCACCCGAGGAGTCCCAGCTCTCCCAGGAATGTGCTCTGACCTTAATATCCTTGCTGAGCTCTGGCTGGGAACAGCCCAGGGAAAGTGTGGCCTCCAGGCCAGTGCAGTGAGGGAGTCCAGACACCACAGCTGGGGCCATCAGTCGGTTACGCACCTGCAGGAGCCTGAGAAGCACACAGTTGCCACATCTCACATCCCCTCTGATCATGAAGGGAAGTCATGGCAGGAAGCTCCCGCCTTTAGCCAAGTGGCCCTTTCTCTGGCCTAGACAGGTAGGGGATGGAGGCAGTCTCCTCACTCGTAAGGAAGGGGCCCTGGCAAAGCGCAGAGAGCCAGCGTCCTCTCCAGTGCAGACATTGCCAGAGACGGGAGGCCCTGTTTGCCCTGAGGTGTCATTTAATGCAACAGACGTTCACTGAGTCCCGGTGAAGCGCCTCTGGGTTTCACAGAACCCTCTGGTGCCTGCCCACACCAGACGTCAGTCTTGGGTGAAGAGTTGGAGAAGATCCGAACTCCATAGTCCATAAGGGAAGGTTCTAAAGAGGCTGCCTTCTGCTTTGATCCCTGTGTATTTGTACTATAAAGAGCACTTGTTTGGGAGTCCAGAGACCTGCATTCTAATCCTGATTTTATCAGTTTCTTGCTATGTGACCTCAGGCAAATTATTTAACCACCGGGAGCCTCAGTGTCTTGGGGATAAGAATTCCACATGACCTCGGGGTCTTCTGACAAGTAAATGAGACATTATACACTTTAGCCTCAGAAACCCTTTGATCCTGCTACCCAGGGCAGATCAGGGGGTGGGGCATGCCTGCATCCCTGACCAGACCATCCTCTCATCCTCTCTCATGTGCTCAGCTGCCACCCAGTAACTGGAGCTTGCACCTGCCAGCCTGGCTGGTCTGGCCACCACTGCAACGAGTCCTGCCCCGCTGGCTACTATGGCGACGGCTGCCAGCTGCCTTGCGCCTGTCAAAATGGCGCCGACTGCCACAGCATCACTGGGAGCTGCACCTGTGCCCCAGGCTTCATGGTAAGATGGGAGGGGCCTCCCATGGCTCTGTACCCCCCACCCTCACTCTGGAGAAGAGGGGCCAGCTCCTCCTGCCTTGGGGTGGAATCGGGGAATATGGCCCTGTGCCCAGGGGTAAAGAATGGTAGTGTCTCCGTGTCCCCCTCAGAGACAGAGCCTGTGACTGGAGAGTCCTCAAGGCTGTTTTCAAAAGGGCCAGTTCTGCTGGGGTGTGTAATAGCAAAAGCAATAGGAGGGGTTCTGTCCATTGCCCCCTCACCCTGAAACACCGGTTGTCTTCTTTGTGCCCAGCTCTCCCTGTCCATGTCCACACAGTACAGACGGTCCCCAACTCACCGTGGTTTGACTTACAACTTGTTGACTTTACAGCGGTGTGGAAGCGGTACACATTCGGTAGAAACCATACTTGGAATTTTGAGCTTGACCCCGGGCTAGAGAGATGCTCTGCAGTGCTCTCTCCTGAGGCCTGGCAGCAGCAGTGAGGTGGTTTTGCCCACGTGTAGGCTAATGTAAGTGTTCTGAGCATGTGCAAGGTGGGCCAGGGTAAGCTATGATGTTCCGTAGGTTATGTGTATTAAATGCACTTTTGACTTCCAATATTCCCCACTTACCATGTGTTTATCGGGACATCAGCCCATTGTGAGTCAAGGAACATCTGTTTTTTCACATCATCATAATCACAGTGCACATGGGCAGTTTACCATCTGCTTCCTTTCACCAACATGTGCTGCTGGGCTTCGTAATGATCCTTCTGGATGGCGGCATAGCACCACAGGAGCTGGCGCACCCCAGTTCACTCAGCCGCGCCGCCCGGATGCATATTGAGTTGTTCCCAGTGTTCCCAGCAAGTGTTGCAAGGAGCATCTCCCTACAAACAGCTTTTCGCCTCCTATTGAATGATTTCCTGAGGGTGAATTCCCAGGGTCAGTGGGCATAATTATTTATGGCTCTTGATGGATGTTACCATATTACTTTCCTCAGGGGTTATATAAATCTATACTGCCACCAGCTGCATATGAATGTACCTATTTCAAAACAACTTTGCTAACATTCTCTTTTTTTTTCTAATTACATAGTTAGAAAATGGCTCCTCATTTTCAAATGTTGCCCTAATTTGCATTTCTTTGATTACTAGGGAGCGTGAACCTTCTCCCCACATGTTTGTTTACTATTTGTATTTCCTCATGAATTATGCTGGTGCTTATGAGGTTTGATTCCAGGGAACTTGACATTGGAAGTGAAATCCTGTTCAAAGGTAGAGAGTGCCTAGTGAGTCTCAGGACCCCAAACTCAGGGGTCCTCCATGGACATACTTTTAATTGTGCTGTAGGAAGTGGTCTGTGCAGTAGGAAGTATGGCCTTTGGAACCACGGTCACATCCAGGCTGTCCTACTCACCAACTGTGTGACCTTGGGCCAGCAAGTTAACCTCTCTCAGGATCAGTTTACTCACCTGTGGAATGGAACACCTGCCTTGCAAAGTTGCTGTCAGGTGTAGAGATGTAAAGTGTCTGGCCTCAGCACTTCTCAGAATTCAGTGAACTTAGAAATCCCCAGTGGGATTTGTTAAAGGGCAGGTTCTGATCCCATAGATCTGGGGAGGGACCTAGGGTTCTGCATTTCTCATGCTCCCAGTTGATACCAGTGCTGCTGAGCAGGATCCTCGGTTTTGTAGGAAGGGGATGGTACTCAAATCGGAATCACCCAAGGAGCTTTTCAGCCCTCCCCCACCCCCCCACCCACCCTCCCCCGCCCCAGATGCGGATGTATTTGGTCTGGATATGGTCTGGTTGAAGCCAGCGTGCTGCCAAGGTGGAGATCCTACAAGGAAGCCCTTAGCAGTGTAGGAGAGTGGGTTTGGCTGATGATACGTCTTGTGGGCAGGTTGCCCCTGGTCTGTAGAACAAAACTCAGTTCTGCTCCCTCTTCCTCCTCCCCAGATAAGCTGGGTGACAATTAACTCCAGTGGCATCTTCAAAAGAGACAAATCTGTTTCTCCTGCAAGTTTTATCTCTAATTTACCTTTAGTGATGTGAGCTTTGTCCATAACTTCCATAGAAAAATGCAGTGCGCCTAGGTTTGGGGTTTGGGTGGGACAGTTGTTTGGGATTAGAATCTCACATAGCTCAGGTGACTGAAGCTGAAGTTCACTGACCACACCAGGCTGCTAGTGAGGCATCTTGACTAGTGGGGTAGTTCTATGGCTTTGGGCATGTGGCTTCCCTCTCATGGTCCCAGCTCCACCATCTGTAAATGATGAGTTTCTAGAGGGAGACGAACTGTCTGACTTCTAAGAGGATCTATTATGCAGGCTCCATGGACCAAGTCAGGAGACACACCCTTCTGGGGGAAATGAGGTAAAAATAGGAGCAAGGAGGTGTGTGTGTGTGCGTGTGTGCGTGTGTGTGTGTGCGTGCGTGTGTGTGTTGGGGGCGTTCATTGTTGGGGGTTATTATGGTCCAATTGTGTACATTATCTATGAGTCTGCTGGGAGTCCCACCTCCCTGTTCCCCTGTCTTTATCTCCAGCTGCCTGCCTAGTCACTGCTCCTCAGAAGGGAAAATAGGACCCTGGAGGGGCTAGAGAGGCTGGTATCTGTGTGCCCACTGCCTGCAGGTCAGAGGTCCAAGGGTCTGAAACCACGCTATTGTCTCTCTTCCTCCCCTTTGGGATGCAAATGACTTCCTGCCCTTGAACTTGGGGAGGGGGGAGTTTGGCACTTACAGAAATCAGCTAGCTGTTGAGTGCCCCCTGCCTGGGGCTTGGGGATAAGATTGTGAGCCAAGCTGCCCTGGTGACACCCCACCAAATCTCCATCCTTCTCCTCCCACCCAGTGTCATTATACCCGGGAAGGCTCTCTGGGCCCTGTCGGGTATTGAACAAGAACCACGGGAGGTGATTACAGAAGAGTCCCTTGTTCTCATCTAGTGACTCATTCCTTCATGTACCAGGCTTTAAGGGGGAAATGAATGAATGAACTTCCTGCAATGAGCTGGCCTGGTGAGGACAGAGGGTTGAAACCCTACCCAAAATGACCCACGATCCATGATAATTATCAAAGCCTTTATTTACTCGTTGGCTTGTGAATTTATGTACCTGCCTTTTTCCTTAAAAGGTCTTTAGGCCCTAGTCAGTTTTGCTCAGTGGCTAGAGCATTAGGCCCAGGACTGAAGGGTCCCAGGTTCGATTCCAGTCAAGGGCATGTACCTTGGTTGCAGGCTCAATCCCCGGGCCTGGTCAGGACTCATGCAGGAAGCAACCAATCAATGTATCTCTCTCACATCGATGTTTCTCTCTCTCTGTCTCTCCCCCTCCCTTCCACTCTCTCTAAAAATCAATGGAAAAATATCCTCAGGTGAGGATTAACTAAAAATTAAAAACAACAAAAGCTATTTTTAGGATCAGCAATTAATTCTAAACTAATTAAAATAGTCCTTTTCTGAGTGTTTGGAGACCTTGATCCTAGGCTCAGTAATCTTGGACATGTCACCTGACCTTTGCTGGGCTTCAGTTTCCTCATCTGTAAGATGGGAGGCACATCAGTCCTGCCTGTTTTGGGATGTGAGTAGTCAATGTGGTAATGCATGTGAAGGCTCATCCTCAGCAATCCCATTCCACCAGATCTCTCCCTGCCAAAGGCTTGTTAAGGAGGATATTGGGATAGTTCTGTGAAAGCACAGTCTCTGAGGACTGACAATGGTCTCAGGCTCAACATCAGTGTGAAGAGTGCTGATGAAATAGTGCAGAACTACCCAGTGACATGCCTGCTCTGGTGAGGTCGTCCCCACCCACTGAGGCCACAGGAATATAGAGCAGAAGCAAGTCCCACCTGGCATTCTGGATGTGCTGGCCCTCACACTCTTTCTCCTTCCTCCCTACCTTCCTAGTGTTGTAATGTACCCCGCAAATCACACAAGGACGCCTCAAGAAGTCGAATTAGGAGTCACATTTGTTGCAAATCCGGGACTATGAGGGGGCAATGCATTCCAAACCTCGCAGTCCTTACCCAACCCCAACACCAGATTTATATAGGCAAAAAATCACAACGGTATTGATTACATCCCAGGGTTTGGAATGAGGAAACTGGTTTGCAAAAAGCAGATTACAGAAGCAAAATTGAGCGTGTTAGTTAATTATAGTTTTTGGGTCTCTGGATCACTGAATCAACAGAAACACATTGCCTAGAGCCATGGGTCTTGGGGCCACTGAGTTGATGGGAATACATTATCTGGAACCATCAAGGCAATTTGGAGTAATTGTGCTGTCCTGGTCCTGGGACCACTGAGTCAACCGGAACAGGTTCTCTGTAGCTATTGAGGCAATTTAGGATAATTGGGCTGTCCTGGTTCCCAGGTATTGAAGAATGTGCTTTCTAAAACCAGTGAGATCACAATCCATGGGATATTCAAACCACCAACAGTGAGGGATTTCATCGATTGGAATGGCATACATAAGTTCAGAAAATCAAAGCAACTTTTCTATTGTTAAACAAAACAAAAAATACAGAAGCCAAACAGCAGGGTTAGAATTTTTAAAGTACAGTTTCTACCTGGGATGACTGCTACCATACTTCACTAGCTGGGGATATGGAAAGTCTCATCAGACGCCCATCCAGCCATCAAGGAACTTGTGACCAATAAAATAATATTCACATTAGCAGCAAGCAGTGATGGAGTCCTTGCTACAGGCTTCATTTTCATTCCTTTCAGGAGCCCTACAGAGGTGCACTTTCCCATTCCTCAATTTGCAAATGAGAGTGAAATTCAAACAGGATAAGTCATTTGCTCAGGATCACAAAGCCAGTAGTGGTGAGAGCCACTGAACTATCATATGTTAGGACAGGTTTTGATTGACAGGTCACTATGGAACCACACATATCTGAGTTCATAGTCTCGCCCTACAATCCACACCCTGCCTACTGGCAAGTCATTTATCCTGCTGAAGCCTGAATTTCCTCCTCTGTTGAGAGGAGACTTGGCCAAAAGAGGGAGAAACTTCATATGGAAAGTTAATGTCTTAGTGCCTGGAACAGAGTAGACAACCTGTAAAAATTATAGTAATTATTAGTGAATCGTGAGAGTACTGAAGGAGCATTATTTCCTCGGAGCACAGCACCCTTTTCCAGGGGAGTGTGAGGATGAGCTACATCCATGGCTTCCCACTAAAGCAAAGCCATGAGCATACACTCAGGCAGACCTACCCAAGTACCCTACATGGTCAGTCTCAGCAGCACTATGGGGTGGACATGCCTATCGACGTTGGATGAGGGGGACATAGAGATAGAGGTGGGAGAGACTGGGCATTTTATTTTACCTGTTAGCATGGCAGCATGAATGGAATCACTTGGGGCATGCGTTGCTGAATTATATTAGGGCTTTCGGGTGGCGGAAAAGAACCCAAGGCTGGAAGGCAAGAAGCTCAGTTCCTAGCTCTGGTTGTGCTAACTTTTGGTGTCTCTATTTCTCATCTGTAAAATGGGAATGAAACAATGGTGTGGGAGCCAGTCTTTCCACTGGAAGTAATTAAAATTGGGAGTGGCATTGTTTCAGCACCCTGGACAGATCCACTGGTCTCAGCTTCAAGGTTGCTCTGGCAAGGTTAGACCCCAGGGTCCACACCTGATCAGAACACCACAGTGAGCAGGAATAAGGGGGAAAGAGTGAGGATGATAGGGTGGTTGGGTTAGAAGAGTGGTAGGAGTGCCCATCTGAGGAATGATCTAGAAAGTGAGGACCTTTCTTCCTGACCACTGGGGAGTAGCTGAATTGTGGCGAGAGCACTGAGTCAAGCTGTCTTTCCACTTGGAGATCAGAGTCACATCACCCCTCTCCACAGCTTCTCATATCCACCAAGTAAAGCTCAAACCCCAGTCCTGTGTAACCTTTCCTCAAAACTAGTTTGCCCTAACCTCATCTCCTGCTAAGTCCTGCCACAAACCTGTGCTACCCACACAAAACTCACTTTTCCCCAAACGCAGTGTCTGCTTTGATGCTTCAACCTGTGCCTTTTCTCAAGCATCATGTTCTCCCTAGAATGCTCACCCCCAATATCCTTATCTCAGTCTATGAAAATCCTCCTCCACCTTTCAGGCTAAGCAAAGGCCACCTCTTCCATGGAGTCTTCCCTGAACACTCCTCTCTTCAGAATTAACCCTTCCATCTCTTCCTTTCCCACAGGACATGGTTTATACTCAGAATCTGTCTCCCTCCAACCCTACACCCCCTACTGCCCCCTCCATGCTACAATGTGAACATTTCGCTCAATATATTCATTTTGAAATGAATGAAATTCTTGAGAAGGGCAATGCTCCTAAAGCAGAAGTTTCCAGAACTGACCTTTACAGGAAGGACATTTGTTGCATTTCTCAGCAGGCCCTGCCAGCAGGGCTGGGGATTGAGTCTACCCATTAGCTTCTCTGCAGTTCAGATAAACAGGTAGCTGCAGTGGGATGGCAGCTACCCCAACATCATCTCTGGGTAAGTGATGTGAGTTTCTATCGTATGCAGTACTGTGTGGTGGTTTGAAGAGACTCTGAAGCAAGATTCCCTACCTTCACATACCAGCTTTGCTGCTTATTAGCTGTGTGGCCTTGGGCAAGATGCTTTACCTCTCTGTGCCTCTGTTTTCTTATATGAGAAAAGGGAATATTAATAAAGTCCATCAGATTATTGAGTTGTTAAGTTAATTATTACCTACAAAGGTTTAGAATGCCTGGCATTGTGGTAATATTTCAACAAGTGTTAGCTATTATTATCATTACTAGAGGCCTGATGTGCAAAATTTGTGCAAGAGGCTCGGCCCTCACAGGCCCGGCTCCTCAGCCCGCACAGCCCCGGCTTCGTCCGGAGGGTCATTCTGCTGTTTGGTCTAATTAGCACATTAGCTCTTTATTAAATAGGATTAGTGTTAATGCTGCCCTGCTATTGTCGTTGTTATTTACCCCAAGGGTTTCCCCATCTGAAGGGGTGGACTGGCCCTGTCCTAAGCACCCTGTTTGAAGGCACAGGTAGAAATGAGGGTGAGCCTGGACAGCGTGGTTCAGTGGTTGAGTGTTGATCTGTGAACCAGGAGGTCAGGGCACATGCCCAGTGAGGGGAATACAGGAGGTAGCTGATCAGTGATTCTCTCTCATCACTGATGTTTCTATCTCTCTCTTCCTCGCTGAAATAAAATATAATTTTATTTTTTAAGAAATGGGGTGAGAATTGAAACTTTCTCCTGGCTGGGAGCTGCAGGGTCACCAAGGGCTCCTGGGTCTCCAAGAGCAGCCACAGAACTGAGAACAGACTTTCTTATCACAGGGGAGAAGGTCAGCTTCTCAGCCCCACTATGCTCCTCCGCTGACCATCTCTCCTTAATTAGGCCTCACCTAGGAGCCAGCCTGAGGAGACCTCCTGTGCTGCCCTAGGACTAATGGCTGCCGCCTTGGCACCTGGAGAGAACAGCCGTGAGGTCGCTGCCGGAGCTGCAAAGACTTGATTTCCCAGACCCCCTCCCAGCCTCCTCTTCCCCACATGGAGCCTCTGTGGCCGAGAGATAAGGGCCTCTGGTCCTTCCTCAGCACAGATGCTCCCTTTCAGCTCTGGCTACAATGGGGATGAGAGCATGGGAGGTGGGGGAGACAGACCCAGTGTCCCCTCCCATGGGACTCGGGGCCTATATTTCTCCCCTGGATGACAGAATTTCTATTACCTTAAAGGGCTCATCTATTTATGCTGCAATTTTTTGAAGCCCTGTCTGCTGTTATTGAACCCTGCATGCTGGCGAGGGGAGCAGGCACTCCATCACCCAAATGAACAAACTCAGTTCCACATTTTTCTCCCCTTTCTTCATGCTGCCAGTAGGTCATGCACAGACCTCAGCGGCTCTGGCTGGAGAAGGCGGGAGCGGGTGAGAGTTATGAAAATCCAGATCAGTGGAGCAGTGATTGAATTTTCCTCTAAGGTTTCTGATGCCCTTTAAAGACATCACCCTCCCTCAGTGCACCTCCCCCCGCCTCCAGCTGGACAAAGTGCGTGTCTGCCTCTTGTATGGCTTCTAAACTGGAACTAGGGAGCAAGGGCAATTGTGGGGCCAGAAGAGACTATGGACTGAAAGTTATAGCCAGGTGACATGTATATAATGTGTGAGCGTCTCCTGTTCTACTTGTTTTGTTCATCAAACTTCAGTCTGAAGACTGTTAGCCCTAAGAGCAGAAAACCAACTTCCTTTTTCCTGCACCCCCACCACTGAGTAGCTTCCTAACCGTTATAGTAAAAGATTTTCCTGGATGCTGGGCTGGGGACGAGGAATTTACCCTCTAGCTGCCATGCCCACGTGAGCAAAGGAGCCTAGGTCGTGCAAAGCACACACACACACACACACACACACACACACAGATTCCAGTGTTCAAATCTCAGCTCTACCATTGCCTTCTGGGTGGCCATGGCCCAGTTACTTGAGCTTCTCAAATCTTAGTTTTTCACTCATAAAGCAGACTAAACGATGGTACTATGTGATACTGTTATTCCTAGGGTTGAATTAGATAAAACAGATACAATGCTTAGAACAAAGCCTGGCCCGTAGGAACGCTCAGTAAATGATTGCTGAGGAGTTCCTTATGTGGTTGTATAAAGACGTCATACTGGAGGCAAAGGGTATGGGCTCTGGGGTCAGACACACCAGGACTGGAATCCAAGTCTGCTGCTCAATAGCTGTGTGACCTTAGACGATATGCTTAGCTTCTCTGAGCTCTAGTTTCCCATCTATAAAACAGGTTAATAATCCCTGCCCTTCAGGGTTGATGTGAGCACAAAACGGGAATATTTCTTCATAATGACAGTTGGATGAATACTCAGCCCTTCCCTCAAGCATCTTCTCATTTTACAGAGGAAATGTCCAGAGAGCAAGCGTGACATATAGCAAATCATTGGAAGAACTGGAATGGAAAGAGGTGACATAGTTCCCAGTCAGATGCTTTTTCTGCCTTCGCCTCCACCTCTGAGTTTGCTGTCCTCAGAGCAGAGACACCTAGCAATTTCCCCAGGGCAGAAAGGGATGGGATGGAGGGTCCCTGGAGGGTTGAATCGTGTTGGCAATTAATCTACAGTGCAAAGTAGGGAAAATTGGCTTTATGTCACAGACCGAGTCCAGCCTTCCCCCTCTGGGACCCCGAAGTTGTGGCTTTTTTAGGGGAAACTGCTGACTCTTCTGTTCTAGGAACTAAATGTGGCCCTTGTCACCCCTCCCCCTGCAGTGCTCCTCATGTCGGGATCAGTGCCCTCCTTACCGGCCGGAGCTGGAGTCGAGGCTTTGACCTCAGGCCTGGTGCCTGTGCCTCTCTCCATGCAGCAGCAGAAGCTGCCGGGGCAGATCTGAAGTGTCCGTGCATTAAACACTTCCCGGTTTCTATTTGTCCAAGTCTCTGTTGACAGTGTTTCCACCCCTGCCGGCTCCTGGCTCCCAGTCCCGGCCACCCCACAGCCCGGAGGGTGGGGCTGAGAGTCAGAGGAGCCCCCCTGGAATGTGGAGCCCTGAGTGACTGCGGCGCGCCCTGGGCCAGGCACTCTGCTCTTCACACATTATTGTACTTACTCCTCGGCACCTGTGTGCCGGGCTGTTAGGATGCCCACTTTGCAGGTGAGGAACTAGGGCTCAGAGAGGTAAAGTAACCTTCCTAGTCGATAAGTGGCTGAGTTTGCACCCAGGACCTGCACTCTCAGTCACAAACCAAAATGCCTGGAGAGGAGAGGGCTGTGGATACCTGGTAAATAGCCAGCTTAGAGGCTCTCACAGGCCTTTTCCTAGGAAGGGGACAACCCCGCAACCTCATTGCTCATCTGGAGCCTACTGACCTCCTGACCTTTATCTTTGAGGGGAGAGGAGGCTGGAACCCTCCTTCTCCCTCCTTACTTTGGGGGTCAGCCATCTCACACTTGAACTTGTCCATCCTCACAGCTCTCCTCTGAGGAAAGCAGGCTGTATCTCACAGATGAGGGAACCGATGTTCACAGTGATTACAAGTCTTGTCTAAGGTGATCGAGCTGGGCCTAGCACCCAGGGCTTATGGTTCCTAGGACGGATGCTCTGAGAGAGGAGGTCAGTGCTAAGGAGACAACAAGCCAGGAGTCAGACCTGGGATTCAACCCCAGCTCTGTGCCAACTCGCTGTTTTATTTTGCCCAAGTCACTTCACCTCTCTGTGCCTTAACTTTTTTTTTTTTAATTGATTTTTTATAGAGAGGAAGGAAGAGGGGTAGAAAGTTAGAAACATCAATGAGAGAGAAACATCAATCAGCTGCCTCCTGCACACCTCCTACTGGGGAGGTGCCCGCAACCAAGGTACATGCCCTTGACCGGAATTGAACCTGGAACCCTTCAGTCCACAGGCCGATGCTCTATCCACAGAGCCAACTGGCTAGGGCTGTGCCTCAACTTTATCTTCTGGGAAATGGGGGTGCAAACCCTGCACCCTGTATCCTGGGTCTGATGTAAAGCTGAGCTGGAACGAGTGGTTGAGAATACTGAAGGGAGTGCCCAGGTGTGTGCACCGAGAGGCATTGGGGCAGCGGTGCTCAACCTGTGGGTCGCAACCCCTTTGGGGGTCAAATGGTTCTTTCCCAGGGGTCGCCTAAGACCATCCTGCATATTAGATATTTACATTCCATTCATAACAGTAGCAACATTACAGTTATGAAATAGCAACGAAAATAATTTTGTGGTTGGGGTCACCACAACATGAGGAACTGTATTATAGGGTCGAGGCATTAGGAAGGTTGAGAACCACTGGAGTAGGGGGAGCAGTGGGCCCAGCTCAAAGACTAACCCACCCGAGGCTGCAGGTCTGGAACTTGAGTGCTACCCCTGCACTCAAGTTCAAGACCCCACCTAGCAGGGCCCCTCCCAGGATCTCCCCTTAGTCATTAACACCAATAATCCCCTCAGCGGGAGTAATTATGGACCCCAGGAAGGGAAGGGATTCCTGCCAGAAGATGTGATTGTGTCTGGAAAATGAAAGATATTGCAGAAAAGGTCATGAATAAATTATTTCAAAGTGGAGCTAATAAGCAAACTAACAATGGGGGTAAATATAAACAAAACAAAAATAAATCCTCATTTTCTCTCCCAAGAACATTACTAAATAATTGTTCTTGCCTGTCCTGAAAGCTCTGCGGGGGGTGGGGGGTGTTAATTTCCTGAGACAGGCACAGGGAAGCCAGGCCAGGCTGCCCCCACCTAACCCCCCGACACACACACACCCCATCTACTCCCCCCCTTCAGATCCAGGTGAGCAGGATGTGGAGGAACATAGTGGGAGCGAAGCAGCCTGGGTCCTGCAGGCCGGGTGGGAACTGGTGTGGAATTCAGCAGGCGAGCGGGAGCTCTTGCAGTCTTGAGCAGGGGCGTGATGAAGTGGTGCTGCAGTTGGCCTCTGTATCCTGTGTGAGGAGATGGCAACATGGCAGTCTAAGAGCCCAGCATGCAGTAGGTGCTCAACACAGGCTGGTTCTCATTCCTCACCCCCCCCCCCCATGGTCCTTCAGTGTAGGTAGTTGGCAGAAGAGGGGGAGCTCTGGGAGGGCTTTGAGTCGGGGAAACCTGGGCTTGACTCAGCCCTGCTGCTTGCCCACTTGGGTGACGTAGGGAGGGTCACCTCTGAGGCCTCACCTCCGCAGGACACCCTGCAGTATGGTTGTGAGGGTGAAGCAGGGCAAGTACGAGGAACGTGACACAGAGCAGGTAAATCTTGGTCTCTTTTCTCACATCTTCTGTGGGCCTAGGCTCTTACCGAACACGAGTAACCATCAAAATGCCTGAAGTGTGTATAGTGCTCCTCTGGGCTGGGCACTGTTCTAGAGCACTGTGTGTATCAGCGTAATCTTCACCGCTGCTGCCCATTTTGCAGGTAGGAAAACTGAAAGAGAGTTAACAACTTGCCAAAGTTTGTCAATTACACCCCAATAAAGCTGGGGGGGGAACCAAGTTGCCCGAGGTCCCTCAGAGCCAGGACCTGAACCTTGTAGCCAGGTTCCAGAGCCCCTGGGCTTGACGGGACCTTCTGCCACCTCGCTGTGACTGCCTCTTCTGTGGGCAAACCCAGGGTGATGCTCACAGCCCCTCCCAGGACGAAACCTTAGCCACCATCACAGGGGTGCTCCAGCCGCCAGAGCAGAACTCAGAGGTGGCGTCAACTATAGGGCAGCCAGGCATCCGTCACGGGGCTCAGGTGGTGGTGTGGATGGAGCACCAAGTCGTCACCAGGACCACCATCTGTACCACAGTCCTCCCACTCCCAAGTCCTCTCATAGACATCCTCTGTGAGTTCTCACAGCCCTCTGAGGTTGGGTGTCACCGTTGCCATTTTATACACAAGGGAACAGGCTCGGCAAGGTCACCCAACTCTGCGCATCTCTACCCTCCCCCCTCTCAAGCCCAGGGCCGAACCCCTCCCCAGGCAGAGGATGCTGGGAAGAACCCCTGCTGCTCCCCCAGCCAGGCTCCACCCCAGGCTGGAAGCCACTGTGTTCCTTCCTACAGGGGGGCTGATCTGAACTGAGCTCCCTTCAAACGGGCCCCCGGAGGACACATTCCAGACCTCCATTATGTGTAGTGAAGCATTCTGTGAGAACTTGGCTGAGAAACCTCCAGGGGCCAGAAGAATCCAGAGGAAGCCAGCTTTATGGAGACTTAGATACTTCACAGGACTTGGGGGCCGGGAGGGATGGGCCCTGTGGACAGTAGAGGCAATCTTCCTCGCCCTCACTCCTTTCTCGTTCCCTGGTAAAAGCTTCTCTGGTTTCAACTTTAGAACTTTCTTTGCATGTGGTCTATGATTTTTTTTTTTTAATGATTCCACAATCGATACGCGGTTGGATTTGCCCCAGTCTGAGCTCTCAGCCTCTCAAATAGAAAGGAGTGGCCCAGATTCCTGCCTTTGGAGGAGGGGTTTCCTACAGTGCTGACTTGCCTGCTCTTCGGGGCTGCCTTTGTCTGTAGGACAAAGTGTGAAGCTTGGCATGCCAGGCTTTCCTGGCTGGGCCTTCTGACCTCCGGGGCTCCCGTCCCCCTGCTGCCCTCAGCCCCGACGCTGGTATGCTCACTCTGCTGGCACAATGAGGATGTTTTTGTCCTAACAGATGTTTCTGTTTCTCTGCTGAACAGAAAGCTGCTGGGGGACAGGTCGATCCGATCATCCCTTTTCCCCATCCTGCCACCTCCTGAGCCTAGCCCCCTCCCAGGCCTGGTACAGTCTCCTGCATTCAGTGTGATCGTGAACATTCAGACAGGAAGCTTAGCAGCATCCCCCTACGTTGTGAATGTGCCATGTTCTGCTGGGACCTTAGTAAACAATTGGCCTCTGCGGGACCCTCTGTTCCCCACCATCTGGTTCCCACTTGGGACACTGTCACTGTCGCTGTTGTCACACTCTGACTCTGCAGGCCCCTGTCTGGGCCCATACCACCCACCACACCGGAGGGTTTGGATTCTGCAGTGTCCATGCACACACCACATATATGCAGCCCTCACAGCATGCACACCACACCCAAAGCCACTGTGACCCGACCACCCTGGGGGGCTCTCTGGCCAAATGTCCAACATGCAGATGCCAAGCCTACCCCACCCACAGCTGTCACAGCACTGATGCAAAGCCCACTCACACACATCCAACTACGGTGATGTCATGGGAGTGGCACCTCCCAAGTACAGCCTGCACAGCTGTACAGAGCAGCCTCGGGTCACTGAAGGCCTCAAGACCTAGGGCTGCCAGGCCTAACCATCACCCTGTGCACCCATCCCCCATGGGAGCCAGACAGAATGGCTCAGCTGCAAGTGCCTGGGCATTTTCCTCAGCACAGGGAGGAAGAAGTGGGGATGGCGGTGACAAGTGGCCTCCTGCCCTCTCTCCACCTCCCTGCTCTTCATGCCTTATGCAGTTTCTTTTCCCCAGCACGCATCGCTGGCAGGGGCTGCCTTACCACTGGCACACTAATTAGGTCCGGCGAGGTTTGCTTTGCATTGAGAGGCCTGCGTGGCTGGCGTTCTGTCCAAGCTATGGACACTCTTTCTCCCTAGAAAATCACAAATGAGGCTCCCACCTGGGAACTCCACTGCCTAAGACTTGGAGCTGGGAGAGGGGTGACTGAGAAGGGTGGGGAGGGGGAGGCAGCAGCCCAAGGCTGGCACTCTGGGGGGCACAGCAGACGCTGGCCGGGGGCTTTGCAAACAGTGAAGCACACTCCACGTGTGTGCTGCTGGCATTGAGGTGACCGACATCGGACACCTAATTCAGCCTGCATTGGTGGCCCTGAAACTCCGGGAATAGCAGGGGAGAGAGGGGAGTGGGAGCAACCAGAGGCAGGAAGGCCACCGAAGGCTGCCTGCAGGACATCCAGAAGTCGGGAGGGGACTAGCCTGAGCCTCTCTCTTGCTCCAGCCTCATCTTGTGTCCTACCCACCTCCAGCCACTACATGGTAAACTCCACTGAGGGTAGGGACAAGCTGTGTTCTGCTCACCATGTGTCACCTGGCCTCACACAGTGTCTGACACACACTAGTGCTTTAAAAAGCATTTCCTGGATGACTGGATTAATTCATACATACGCATGGAGCACTGACTGTGGGTGAGGCACTGGGCTAGGGCCAGGGCCACAGGGTTGAATAAAACAGGCCCAGTCCTTGCCCTCATGAAATTTACAGTCTAAGGGGTGAGAGCTGACTTTTTAATTCAGTACAGTTGTGGTAAGTGCCACAGGGGCAGGTAACAGGGAAGCATGCTCTGGACGTTGAAGAATACGGGACTTAAAGGGACTTGCGGTCACATAGCATCTAGTGTAATGGGTAGTGAGACCCAGCCCCGCCACTTGGCCTACGGTAGATGCTCCACAGATGTTCATGGATTGAATGGATGGGTGAAGAGGCCAGGTCACCTTGAGCCAGGGCTTTTGCCTTACTTAAACCCATGTACTCTGGCCCCCAGTCCAGGACCCTTTCTTGCCCAAACCATCCCTACTCCTCCAACAAGAAGACGTGCGGGGCGGGCGACTTCCTTAGTTCCTGTGGCAGAGTCCTCTCTGCAGAGCTCCCACTGGCTGACAGGAGAACGCCACCACCTTGGCCAGGATCTAGAAAACCCGGTTCTACTCCATTTACTCTGCCTCCCACCCACAGGACATATTTAAGGGGACCCAGAGACTTGCGCAGTTTCCTCCTGCTTTTCGTATGAGGGCAGGGTCAACCACTCTCCATCTTCTTCTTCCACTCCAAAAAATCCTCATTAACCTCCTGCCCAATGCAAGGAAAACGGATGATGAACACAAGCCCAGCTGCTGATTAATTTTCCCAAACAGGGCCAAACTACAAAGCATCCTATTGCAGGGGAGGAAATTAAATAAACAGCATTTGAAACAAATTTAATAGAACATATAACTCATTACCCACCGGGGTCTGTCCCTGCACTGCTGCCTCGTGCAAGGAGGCAGGTGGGAGGCGGAGGGGAGATTTGCATCTCTTTAGCAGGACTAGCACCAGGGGTTCTGCTCTGCCGGTAGCTTTTTCAAATCAAGTTCAAGATGTTAATAGCCAATGCTGCATCTATAATTAACAGGCCTTTGGATGGGAGGAAGAGTTCTCATCCATCCCCCAGTCGCAGAATGAAGACACTGAGCAGGACTGGCAGACTTTCCCCAGCGAAGAGGGAACCTCAGAGACCCGCCCCTGTGGGAAGTGAGGTGTGCGCTGTGCAGGTGAACTGGGATGGAGAAAGGGCCCAAGCCTCTGGGCCCTGGCAAGTGGCCCTTCCTCAAGGTCAAAGCCATGTCTTCTGGATGTTGCGTGCGTAGGTGGTAAATGTGCTGCTGACTGGAGCAGGGCAGCATGGGCTCTCCCAGAGTTTCACCACAGCTGGGCTCTTAGCATTCTGGGCTTGAAATGGGAGCCGGGAAATTCGAGCTCCACACCCATCTTTGCCCAGCATTGGCTGTGTGATCATGGGCAAGTTGCTTGCCCTCTCTTGGCCTCAGTCTCCTCATCTGTAAAGCAAGGCAGGCGGACCCAGTGATCCCCACCACCCCTTCTAGGTCTGGCATGAGGGACTGTCCCTCCACCATTAGGAATGGGCAGGTGGCCGTCCCGATGCTTGTGTACATTCGCACAGTAGGTGGCCGCCCAGCTTGTGTGGTTCTTAGAGGCCCAGCAAGGCTCCCACCCCTGGGCCTGCATTCCCACCATTCCTCACTCCTTTGGGTTAAGACCTCCTACTGTAGGCGAGATGCTTAGAGAATCCGAGCTGAAGGGCCCTTAGAGATGACCCAGCCGGTGGTTCCAAGCTAAACACCTGCAAAGCCCGCAGCAGGTTGCCAGGAGTGGTTTTGAACATTTCACAAAGCCTGTGGGCAAACTTCCATTACCTGTGATGAGGCTAACTAAAACACCAAGGCGGTTTTGCTTTGTTTTTAATTGGAATTTAATTAATTCTATGTAATATCCCAGGCTAGCATACACTGATCAGAAGCTCTGATTGATTGAGTGACATCATGGGAATTTCTAGATCATGGCTGGTGGACAGGATGCTGCCACCAGAGTCACATGGCATGTGGTCACAGGCCAAATTGCACCTGCTCAAAACGTGATGCCTCAGGCCCCACTGAGCGACTGCAGTGTCTTTCAAATGGAGAGGCTTCATAGAGGGAGGGCACTACTACCAAGGGTTCTTGGTGATGAATGCGAGGGCGAGTGATTGGTTTCAACAGCCATACATAATTGATAAGGAAACCCAGGCTGTCTATTACCTAGCACGGACATGAGTCTCTCGGAGGAGAAGGCTGTTGCCAGCAGTACGGTGCCTGTGAATTCTGGCAGACATCTTGGGGAACAGCTTCAACAAAGGGCCTGAGGATATACTTCTAGCCAAGGGAGTGGGCAGAGGTGCTAGGCTGTATGAAGCATGTGTGGTCTGATCTGAGCTCACAGTCCTGGGCTCTCATCTTGTCTTTTTTCCAGGAATGTAAACAGATAAACAGATGTGCATTCAGGACTGGTGTGGGCCAGGCACTGGGTAGGGGGCGGGGGGTGCTGGATAAGACACAGTCCCTGCTCTGCAGCCAATCCCAAGGGGCACTGGCCTGCAAGTCCCCGCTCCACCCACTCTGACTTTCGATCTCCTTCTCATGAAGGTGATGGATTTGATCAGCTCTGAGATACTGTTCAGCTCAGAGGGTCTTGTCTCTCTGAGTGGATGCACTAGAGGCCAACAGGGTAATTTTCTGGCTGTACTTCTGACCCTCAGCCTGGCCAGCAGGGTTGGGGCAAGAGGTGGCAGGGTGTGGCATGGAACCACTGACATAGCCCAGGATTTGGCCTGGCTTTCCTTTTTGACAAGAGCCCCCAGGAAGGCCTAGAATCAGTGTGGTAGCATGGGACCCATCCTTAGACCGGATAATAATTCTGCTTCCTGTGTGTGAAGGGAGCCACTCATTTGTTCAACGCTTCTTATAAAATGCCTCCACTCTGTGCCAGGTTCTGAGCTAGAGATACTGGGCAACCCAGACCATAAGATCCCTGTTCTCATGAAGCTTCTAGTCAAACTGGGGCGACATTAATAAGTGGACAAACACCGTTGGATGCAGGCATGAGTATGGCTGTGGGCACTGCCTTGCAAGTTTCCAAGGACAGAGACAAGTCTCAGGCTGCAATGTGCCCCTGGAGCCCACAACCAAAGCTAGCTCAGAGTTGGCCCCACTCAGCAAACATTTGTTGGATTTCTTGGCATAAGAGAGAAAGCATATGGAAAGTGCTCGGTCCTGGTTATGTCCACAGTAAAAGCCAGCATGGACACACAAATATCTCATTTCAATTAACCAGCATTGACCAAGGGCCCATGATGTACCAGCAGGATCCCAAGCCCTGAGAATCTGGATGTGAATAAAATCAGGTCTCCGTCTCCCTGAGCACACAGGCCAGATGGAGGCAGGCATGTGTGTCTGCCAACCAGGGCCCCCAGTGTGCTAGGACTACGGTGTCTGTGTGGACCCAATTCTCAGCAGGGTTGGGCTAGGGAGGGAACACACTAGGAGGGAAGGACGAGGAAGGAATCACAAAATTATACCCGAATGTACACATGTATAAACAGATACCCCCAGAGACAAGCACTCTGAGTCTCACAGGTGTGTGCACTGATTACCTAAGCATGTGAAGACATAAATAACGACCCCTGTAGACTTGGATGCCACATAGACCATCCTGACCCAGGCCTGCTGGTGTGCCCCAAACTGGGGAGGTGTGTGGTTGAGACAATGGCAGTGTGTAGGGGGTTGGCACCCTGGGAATCACCAGGCCTAGGCTGGGGATGCTCTGAGGGGGGCAGAGCTATTAGTCTAAACCTGAGAAGTTAGGCTGGTTATTGGCTTGTATGGCATGGCAATCGTGAGAGATGGCTGATGCACTGCACACCAGGCCTGACCCTCCGATCGGAGGCCAGAAAGTAGGGAATTTGACAAAAAGTTCAACTGTTGGTACTTGTGCTTGCTGAGGAGTTTGAACCAAGTCGGAGTCAGGACATCAAGGTGGAGGAAGTGGAGTGCTCAGTTGGCTGTACTGAGCTCACCTTCCTGCTGGGCAGAACTGTGCATTTTAGAAACTGCCGCTTCCCCATTTGGACATTTTGGCTATTAGGAGCAAACAAGTAGAAAGTGCTTAGAGCAGCTCCTGGCACCTGGTAGCCCTCCATTCTGCCCCCAACACCATGCCCTTGGCGTGTGGTGGTAAAAGTTCAGGCTGTTCACCTATGAGGAGGGAAACCAGGGAGCCAGCCTGGAGGAGGAGGCAGGAAATCGGCCCAGGAATTTATTCATTGAGTAAGAGCTGGATCCCTCCTCCAGAGCTGTCTTCTGCTGAAATCTTGGAGGTTTTTGTGTATTCTTTTCATAAGCCATACTATTTCTTTTCAGTAATAGATTTTTTTGATGTTATCCTTACATGAGGACATTTTTTCCATTGCTCTTCAGAGAGAGTGAAAGGGAAG
>PVJC01023279.1:0-26493 GCA_004026665.1 Murina feae | reverse complement strand
CATCAAATGAGAAAAGTCATACCTGACACAGAGTTTTTAGGATGATCACCTGAGTTGGACCACATGAAGGACAGCTCAATAAATGGTCACTGTGTGAGGAGGATGTGAGGAGGCTGCTGCTGCTGTGACAAGGGTGGTGATGAAGATGAAGATGAAGATGAAGATGAAGATGAAGATGAAGATGAAGATGAAGATGAAGGAGAAGGAGAAGGAAGGAAGAGAAGGAGATGATGATGATGATGACAAAGGATGGTGATGATGAAAATAATGAAGATGGTGATGATACCAAGAGTAATGAAAATGACTGACTTTTCCTTTATTTCCCCCATTCCACTACACTTGATGGCTTAGAATGAAAATTAAGAAACTGACTATTCAGGAAACCAAGATGGCGGCATAAACACTGGAATTGCTGCTGGGCACAACCATTTCAAAACCATAACAAAAAGAAAAAACGGACACCACTCAGACCCACAGGAAGGCTGGCTGAGTGGAAATTCTACAACTAGAAAGAGACTGAGACTCAGAGGAGGTGCGGAAGTAAAGTGCAGAGGTACGGAGGCACACGCGAAGGGGCGCGAGCAAAGGGGCTCGTGGAAAGGGCTGACAGCATTTCGTACCGGAGGGAGGCACAAGCTCCTGATGGCTTCCAGTTCCGGGCGAGTTTCTGGGGACTCAGAATCATATGGGGAGGAGCTGGACTGTCTGGCACCATCTGGCACCGTCTGGCACCGAGAGGAACTCCAGAGTGGCTTGAGACCTGGTGCCTCTTAGGGCAGGGCTGAGAATCAGCCATAGCTGGTTGCTCTGCCCTGTAGATTCCCCAAGACCCCGCCCCACCCAAGCTGCGCACAGAGGCTTTTGCAGATAAAAGGCTGGGAAACCTCAGGCTAAAATAGCACCTCCTTAGAGTTCCAAGAGACTGTGAATGCAGTGGTCAGAGCAGGACCACACAGTCTACAACTCCTCAGACCCATAAGGGACACAGTCAGGGGGCAGACTCAATGGGCACCAAAGCCCCACTGAAGCAAATCTTGCTCCATAAGGGTGTCTCCAGCACAGAATTTCTCCCACCATAGACACAGCTGATTCTTACAGCCAAGTGGCCTGGAGGTCAATTCCTCCCAGTGATACCAACAACAATCAAGGCTTAGCTACAACAAGACTGTGCACAAAGCCGACAAAGCTGTGCAACAAGAGTGTCCACCTCAGGTAATCGTGGAGACTGGGCCACTGGGCCCTATAGGACACCTAGCACAGAAAGCCACTCTATCAATGCAGGGAAGCAGCCAAAATGCAGAGACAAAGAAACAGATCACAAATGACAGAAATGGAGGAAAGCAAACAACTGGATATAGAGTTCAAAAGGTTATAAGGCTTTTCAAGAATATTCTAGAGACTGCCAATAAATTCAGTGAGACCCTCGAGGATATGAAAAAGGACGAGCTAGAAATTAAGCATACACTGACTGAAATAAAGAATATTATACAGAGATCCAATAGCAGACTAGAGGATCACAAGAATCAAGTCAAAGATATGAAATATGAAGAAGCAAAAAACACCCAGCCAGAAAAGCAAAAAGAAAAAAGAATCCAAAAATATGAAGATAGTGTAAGGAGCCTCTGGGACAACTTCAAGCATACCAACATCAGAATTATAGGGGTGCCAGAAGAAGAGAGAGAGCAAGATATTGAAAACCTATTTGAAGAAATAATAACAGAAAACTTCCCCTACCTGGTGAAAGAAATGGACTTACAGGTCCAGGAAGCACAGAGAACCCCAAACAAAAATAAATCCAAGGAGGGCCACACCAAGACACATCATAATTGAAATGCCAAGGGCAAAAGACAAAGAAAGAATCTTAAAAGCAGCAAGAGAAAAGCAGTCAGTTACCTACAAGGGGGCACCCATACGACTGTCAGCTGATTTCTCAACAGAAACTTTGCAGGCCAGAAGGGAGTGGCAAGAAATATTCAGAGTGATGAATAGCAGGAACCTACAACCAAGATTACTTTACCCAGCAAAGCTATCATTCAGAATTAAAGGTCAGATAAAGAGCTTCACAGACAAGAAAGAGCTAAAAGAGTTCATCACCACCCAACCAGTATTATATGAAATGCTGAAAGGTATCCTTTGGGAAGAGGAAGAAGAAAAAGTAAAGACAAAAATTATAAACAACAAATACATATCTATCAACAAGTGAACCTAAAAATCAAGTGAATAAAAAAAAATCTGATGAACAGAATAAACTGGTGAATAGAACAGAATCAGGGGCATAGAAGGGGAGTGGACTGACAATTCACAGGGGGAAAGGGGTGTTGGGGGTGTGGGAAGAGACTGGAAAAAAATCGTACACCTATGGATGAGGACAGTGGGGGGGGGATAATGGCAGAGGGTGGGGTGGGAACTGGGAGGAGGGGAGCTATGTGGGGGGGAAAGAGGAACAACTGTAATAATCTAATATAATAAAAGGTAATATGCAAATTGACCGTTACCTGAGACACTTAAGCCACGCCCACCAGCCAAGCCATGCCTCCCAGCCAACCAGAGCCCAGCCAAGATGGAGGCCAGCAGCCATGGAGCTAGAGCAAACCAGAGGCTTCTGTTGCAACTGCCTGCCTAGGCTGGCTGAGCCTCTGCTCACAGCCACGCCCACCAGCCAATCAGAGTGGCTGTATGCAAATTAACCCAGCCAAGATGGAGGCTGGCAGGGCAGCTCTGCATTGGGAGCCTCCGCAGCTGGCATAGCTGTGCCAGGTGCGTCAGCTCAGTGGGGGGGGGGGTCTGGCCTGGGGCCTCCTCAGGGTGTCCAGGAGTGCCCGTCCTGGGTCAGCTGCCTGGCTCCGCCCCAGGGGCCTCTGCAGAGCGTGCAGGAGCAGCTGTCCTGGGTCTGCTGCCTGGCTCTGCCCAGGGGCCTCCTTCGGGGGCATGCGGAAGCATCCGCTGCACAGTGCGGAGCATCCGAAGCCAGTCTGCTGCCCAGCTCCACCCCAGGTGTGTTTGTTCAGCAGCAGGGCCCCACCGAGGGATCCTGCACCAGCATCCGCCCCTGGCTTGCCACCCAGCTCTGCGCCAGGTGTGCCCCCTCAGTGGTGGGGGCCCACCAGGCATGTGAGATCATGGGCCCTCCGGTGGAAAACATCCAGGTCTGCATTCACCAGCCCTCCCAGCCCCCAGTGCACGAACCCTGAAGGGGCTGTGGGCAGCCTGAAAATGGCCCTCAGCCCCTCACCCAGGCTGGCCAGGCATGCCAGCGGGTGGACATCTCCCCCGAGGTGTCCCAGACTGCAAGAGGGCACAGGCCGGGCTGAGGGACCCCCACCCCCCGAGTGCACAAATTTTTGTGCACCGGGCCCCTAGTATAAACTATAAAGACTAAAAAAATAATAAAAAAGAAACTGACTCTTCAGACATAGCAATTTAAGATATATGTAGGGTAAAGGTAGCTTTGCTATTGTGGTAAACTACAAAAAGCAAACAGGCTTCCATAACAATAATCCCAATGTGAAATCCCTCAGCAGAGGCTGCTGTACCACAAGGTGAGTGACCCTTCTTATGATAGAATTATTAAAGTAGCCATTTGTTACCTGGTTAGTCAGGGGGACTGTGAGGATTTATGGAGCAGCAGGATTTGAAAAGCCAGGCTCCCAGCTCAGGAGCTGGGCTGCTATCGTCGCCCTCTCGCTGTCAACCTCAGGAAGCTTTCCCTTCTGGAGCCAAAACTTTGTTGCAAAATGAGAAAATAAAATAATGACTGTAAGAGTCTCCTTAAAGCCCCCAATTTCCCTAAAACGGAGCTCAGAAGTGCAGGGGCTGAAGGCAGAGGAGTTAGAGAAGTGCTCACACTGGATGCAAAAGCCCGCCCACAACAAGTTCCTGAAGTTAAAAAGCAAAAGCAACAATTGAGATGTGGCAAGACAGGCATGTGGGGGATGAATGACTGTACAGAGGGCTGGAAGGCTGACGGTGCTGATGCAACACCATCAGATCTCACGTTTCCCAGGCAAGGGCATCCAACAGCGCTACTGTTGGGTCAAACTGAACGAAATTACTTCCTTCTGAGCCTTCATTTCCTCACCTGGAAAAAATGATCTAGATTATCTCAATGCCCTTCGAGGTCCCTTGCAGGTGTAAAATTCTACCATCCTAAGATTATAAATCCACCTGTCATACACGTCACTCAGCCTTCCACCCAAAACCTGAAGATGTCATTAGAAGAATGGCTTCAGGGGCAACAGGAAGAAGATGAAAGATAAACACAATATGGTACAGGGCAGACAGGAGCTGTGGGAGGCCAGACAAGGAGCACAAACACAGAAGCCAGCCAGCCAAAGGGAGGCTCCCCTAGAGGAAGCTAAGACTTACGCATCCCCCAGAGCTGGATGTATCGAAATGTGCAGTGTCCCTGGAGCTTGGCCTAAAATGTAGTTTCCCGGGCTCCACCCCAGAATCTCTGATTCAGTCTGTTTAGGTGAGGCCCAGGGGATCTGCATCTAATGAACACCCAAAAGTGATGGTGATGCAGGTGGAGGAGTCAGTGGAACAGTGATGAGAAAGCCAGATAGGAAGCACTTTTGTGGCCTTTACCACCTCACCCGAGGCTGGGGACAAGGGCCAGCCTCTCCATTAGCTGTCAGGGAAGCCGACGCCCTTCCTCCCTCTGTTCACTCCATAAGCCTCAAAGTCATCCCACCACCTATTTTCTTCTCCCACTGCACTGCCAACCTACCAGTAAACCCTCCCACTTGACTCTTAGATCATAAGCAAAACTCCACTTCTCACAATATTTATCTCCACCACCCTGGTCTGGACTACCATCATTATGATAATCTCCTAAATATCTGACCAGTACCACCACCACCATACACACATATAACACCTGCTCTTGCCCCATGTGGTGGGGGCATCCTTCCTAAAAAGAAGCCAGATGGTGCCACTCTCTGCTTAGCCTGCAGTACTTCCCATCCCCCTCAGAGGAGGAGACTTGAGTGGTCTTCTGCCCCCAGCTGCACCACTATTACCCATCTTCCTTATCCCCAACCCCCTTCCCCATGCTCATTCTATTTCCAACACATTCTCCTGCACGCATTGCTCCTTCTCCCCATCTCTCTTGCCAGATGTCCCCAGGGCTCATGCCTTCTCCTCTTCATGTCTTGGCTCAGATATCATCTCAGTAAGGCTTTGCCTTGTTCCCTTTGTAAAACAGCCACCCACCACTGCAAGGATCCCTCTCTTTTCCATGGGTATCCTTTCTCCATGACACTGTTTTACAAGCCACTACCCACCTCCCCACAGAAGAATGACACTCAGCCATGGGTGAGTGGCTCCCACAGGCCACTTGGCAATGCCTGGAGAGGTCTGGGTTGTCACGGCTCAGGGAGGGGATGCAACTGGAAGCTGGTGGGTAGAAACCAAGGATATCACTAAGCATCTCACATGCTCAGGACTGCTTCCCATACCAAAAATGTGAAAACTGCCAAGAGTGAGCAATTCTGCCACAGAATATAAGGAAGCCTGGGGAGCTTCTGACCATGTTTGAGACCCGATAAAAGATTTCTAGGGCCCTGGTCTAGTGGCTCAGTGAGTTGGAACATTGTCCCAAAAGGTTGTGGGTTTGATCCCTGGTTGGGGTACATACAAGAGGCAACAAATCAATGTTTCTCTCTCACATAGATGTCTCTCATTCTCTCTCAAAAAAAAAATCAATAAAAACATATCATTGGATAAGGATTATAAACAGGGGGTTTCTAGGGCTCCATGGAACCATTTGATTAAGCCATTTCATTCTCAATAAGTTACCTAAGTTTCCATTTGGGAAGGAGCACCCATCCGAGGTGTGCTGAAAGGCTCGCTCTGCATATGAGAGATCTGCATGCTGTGCTTTGTAATATCTATAATTCTATTAGAAACAGAAAGATGAAAGGGTCTACTATCTTAGTTATAAAAGTTAAAGATGAGTCGCCTCACCACAGGCCACAAGAATAAAAGACCTTTCTGGCTGACATCAACTCAGAGCTCTGGACTCGCTGTGTTATTTTTTAAAGCTCCTGAGATATTTAATAAGTATAATTCATGAAATTCTCTAATGTCCAGCGATAGTTTGCCCATTGGGACTAACCTGGACTGACCAGCGACTAACACTCAGAATGGCCAAATGGCAAACATTTATTGAGCACTAACTGGGGACAAGGACTTCCTCAGGCCTTGACATACACTAACTCATGTTTAAACCCCATGACAATGATTATTAGCCCCATTTCACAGATGAGGAGAGGGAGGTTCAAAGCACACAGCAAGTAAGGGGCAAAGTAAGGATTCAAACCCAGACATTCTGGTTCAAATACATCACGAATGCTGTTCACAAGCCCAGCTGTGAAACGTTGGGTTAGAAGGGAAAAAGAGAACAGAAGGAGGAACAAGCAGCACAGACAGGAAAAGGCCCCAGGTGCTGGTGGGTGAAGGTTGGCAGGTAAGGAGCACACATCCAGGAGCCTGACCCCGTGTTGCACTTCCCTGCCCTGGAAAATGCTCCTCGGTAAATATCACTGCGAGTGGGAGCTATGAAAAGGCTGGTAAAGTTTAAACCCCACTTCTAATGTGGAAATGCTCACCTAACTGCTGCGCTCCCATTGCTCTGGGTTTTTAATCTTTATGATATCTGCAATATGACTGAAATCATGACTTCTTTTACTAAGATCCTCTTCTGTAGAGACAGAACAGGATGAACCCCAAACCATTCCAACAAAAGAACCCATGTCAAGGAAGGAAAAGGAGAAAAATAATCCTTATTTCTCATCTTCATGGCAGGATGTGCATAATAAAGGTCATATGGAGGGAACACCAGGAAGGGAAAAAGGAAATTCATTAAGTGAATATCTGACCTACTTTATCATGCTGAGTGGTTAAGAGAGGGGGCTTTGGAGTCATACAGACTCCTGGTCCCACCATTTTATTGACCTGAGGTTTATTTAATCTCTCCAAGCCTCAGTTTCCTCATATGAGAAATGGAAATGATAAAGTACTGCTCCCTGGAGTGTACTAAGAATCCAGTGAGGTAGTGAATTTCAGTTCTTAGCACAGTGGCCAGAATAGAGAGTGCTCAAACAGAATCTAAACTCCTGTCATTGATCCTTACCAAACTTTTCTGAAGAGCATCATTGTTCAGAGAATAAGTAGGTGGCTTGCACAGGTGAGACAAAATCAGAGCCAGGTTTTAAATGTGTCTGTTTTCAGAGCCCATTCACGTAACCCCCAGGACACACACTGGGACCGTCAATCCTTACATTCTACCATGCCTGCCCCATGCCTTGAATCAGGAGAGAGGTTTTAACCTCTCAGGAGGACACATGAAGAAGAGGCATTCTGACTAACCTGGTAAAGTTATTTGGAAAGATGTGTGAAAAAACGAACATCTTAAGTACAGCTTCAAAACATGATTCCTAAGTCCATCACTGAGCAAAGCTGAGGACACAAGAAGAGTCTGCATGAGAGAGAAAGAACAGGAGAGGAGGCATTCGTACTGAAGGTGGGCAGGGAGAAACTTGTAGAAAAACACAAAAGTTATCCAAATTATGCCATCCCAGCATGGATGATAAAAATGACTACCCTCACCTCACCCATCCCTACATCACTGCACCTCACTCTCAAATTCCAAAGTGCTATGCACTTATCCACATGAGCTTGGAGCTGCTCCGAGGCCCACCTCCACCAACACTGACAATGAAAATACCCACAACATACAGCGATGGCAGTATTGGTGGTGATGGTGATTGGTGGTGGTATTGGTAGTGATTTCATCTAAACGTACTCAGAGCCCTTCCATCCAGAGGGCTGGTTGCTGTTGACCTGAATATTCCACTGCTATGGGTGGGTTTTCCCTCCATCCATGGATGTAGAAATCTGCCCCCTACTTTATAGATAGCCTACTGTTGAAGACTTGACTCACCATCACCTCACTGGGAAACTATGGGCAGGCTACTTACTCTCTGGTAACTCACTTTCCACATCCATAAAGAGACCACAGCCCCACTTACCTTGTGGGGTGGTTATAAAAATTAAATGATTTAATATTTTTAATGTACTTAGACAAATGCTTAACACATCTAAAGACTTGATCTACGTTAGCTATTAACAGTAGCATTTAATCTGACAAGGTTGTGATTATAACTCACAACTGCTCCAGAGGGGTGCAGCCTTGGGGTCTGGATATACGTGTGGATCTATACACACTGCCCTGGGTGTATGGCTGCCCATATGTCCACAGGCCATGAGGTGTGGACAGATGTCTTGTCCTTTCTTTCCTGGGAAAAGGTTCCATCTGGTCCCCAGGTGACTCACAAGAAAGCCAATCCATCTGAGGGCCTCCTTAGGCACTTCCAGTCCCACCAATTGTGGAGCTTCCCACCTGCGGGAGGAAAGCAAATGCCTTTTGCTGGTTAAAGTGAAAGTGAGAACAGAAACGTGTCAGAGTACTTGGGCTCCCAACTGTGAAGCCACTTCCTTCTGATGAATTGTAACACATGGAAATCAATCCAGGTCACTTAGGAGAACAACTTCGTATTTGGTGTCCAAACGAATCGCTGCTAATTTATTACACTGCTATTTGATTAAATACACCAGAAGGGACTGAGTCGATGTGAAGTGTCTGCAGGTGAATTGTCTTGTGGCTCATTTGTGAGTGTCTCCCTGTCTAACACTCAACAACAACAACAAAATAAATAAACAGTTTTAAAGCACTCTAAAGCTACCCAGGCAGTTTATCCATATTGTGGCTGATTTTTGTTTTATTCTTACATTTCTGCAATCTCTAGGAAATGAGGTGTTACCCAAAAAGTCAGCCAATTTCAGAAAGTTAACCAGGAAAAAAACAAGAGTATCCCCTCCATCTAAAGTAAATTCTATCGTATGCCTCACACTTAATATTCCTTACATACTGCACAATCATTTGCAAGCGGATATGTATGTGTTTGATTATTTGTCTATTGTCTATCTTCCTGATGTGTGGAAGGATTTGGAGAGCTGGAAAAAGAGTCTAAATAGACTAACATATTAACCTTCACATGAAAACTAAGGAAAATTGGGCAGGATTCAAGACCAGGTTTGGCTGACGGAAGATTCACACCATCAGGAGCCTCTCCCATTTCTCATTTCTACACGACACCAGCCTAGGCAGACTGGCTGTTGGAAAATATCTCAAAACTGCTTACAGAAAAGATTCCAGGCTGGTCCTACTCTCTTATCTGTTTGTTTGTTTGTTTGTTTGTTTGTTTGTTAATCCTCACCTTGGGAGATTTTTCCTGATGATTATTTTTATTTGTTTGTTTTTGTTTTGTTTTTTAGAGAGAGTAGGAGGGAGATAGATAGAGAGAGAAACACATTGATTGGTTGCCTCCCTCATGCACCCCAACCAGCACTGGGCATTGAGCCTGCAACCGAGATACGGTGTCTTTGACCAGAATCAAACCCTTTAGTCCAAGGGCAGATGCGCTAAACACTGAGCAAAACTGGCTAAGCCTACTCTCCTATCTTTATAAATGGTCATGAAGGAGGAAAAGTCACTTCCAAATTGTAATACAAGTGCGCCGCGCCACACACACACACACACACACACACACACACACACACACACACTTTTCCTTCTGAGTTCTGGGGTATCATGGAAGTAGCTCAGCAGAAGATAAGGAAGAAATAGTTCTCGTCTGTTCTGAGCCTGTTTATTTGATGATACACGTCACCTTTCCCACTCGTATCTGCCTACAGTTGCAGCCACAGTAACGAACCCCAGATGCGCCCATATCTGCCACATCGTCACTGCTTCTTGCTTGCCAGTGATGGGCAGAGCCATTGATGCCCATGTCCTAACAGCATAGTGTCTGGGTGACTGAGACTCTGTCCTTCAACCTGCAGAAGCCAGAAGACCAATCCAGATAAGAAACAGGTAGTGGCTGCCAGGGTCTTGGTCTGATCCAAGGGCATCTCGCCAGTGGGACATCTGACTCTAATTCCAGGTGAGATGCCTGGCCCCGATGACTGTGCATCACGAGAGAGGCAAGAGCCCTGGAATTGATTCCCAAAATCTACTGGACATTTGGCCCTGCCCTTTGTCCAAAATGTATGATTTTCACCTGTGACAGGGCTTCTGAGGGTTGAAAATGATCAATCTATGCTTTGAGTGAGGCAGTTAAGATTGCACCTTTTGCTTCTGGCAAAGCCATAGGTCACCTAACATGACACAGAAAGGAGGCAATAAACCCAACACTAGAGGGACTCGTTTCCTTAGCAACGTGAAAGGAATCAGAAGAGAAAAACCACACCACTGGGTAGAAATATTTGTATGCACCCAAGATCAGACACAGGGTGGGATACACAGGTGAAGGTGGTCAAGGGTACAAACCTCCAGTCATACAAGATGAATTCCCCTCTGGGGATGTAATCTACCGCATGGTGAGTATGGTTAACAATACTGCACTGTAATTTGAAAATGGCTGAGAGAGTAGATTTTTAAAGCTCTCTTCAGGAAAAAAAGTATGTGATGTTAACTAACCGAATATATATATATATATATATATATATATATATATATATATCTTAACTTTACACAATATTATATGTCAATTATATTCCAGCAAAACTGGGATAAAATACAGACATGTTATACAAATAAAAGGTATTATTATCACTTCTTATTAGACTGGAGAAATAAAATAATCCAAGAAGGGAGCCAGAAGGATAAATTCAATGGGAGGAAATAAAAATTTAATCCAGAGAGAAGACATAAGGAAGTGGCAGAAGGTGATTACATGGGGTGGTGAAGGGGCTACTCTCTTCTCTACTATTTTTAACAAATGTGAATTGTGTACTTGGAGTGGTGGACAAAACAAATACGGTTCCTACCCACATTGAGTGCACAGTCAATGACAGACAGGAAAAAAAAAAAGATAAAAACCAACTAACTGTACAATTGCAAATTGTGGCAAGAGACAGAAAGCAGACCACTGGTTCCCTGGGCCAGGGGAGAGGGGTATGAAATGGGAGGTGACTGCTAAAAGGTTCGGTACCAGGTTTTGGGGGGTGGTGATGGAAATGTCCTAAAGCTTGCTGTGATGGTGGTGACCTAACTCAGGGTGTTATGCTAGAAACCAGTGAGTTGTGCTCTGAATGAGTAAATTGTATGGCATGTGAATTGTACTTCAATGAAAATGTCATTTAAACAACAAAAAGCTATGAACTAAAGAGGCAGGGAGTGTGGCCAGCTGCCCACTAGACCAGCTCCCTGCACCCAGATGTTAAGGAGGATCCCAACGCTTACCAGTGTGAGGACCTTGCTACCCTCCTTGGAAAATGAAGCCAGCAATGCCAGAGCATCTCATCCTCCGATTCCAAGACCAGTTTCCCCTGAAGTTTCCTTCCTCCCCCAGGTCTCTACACTTGTCCTGATTCTGAAAAATTGCTCTATTCGCGCCATCTGTTTCAGAGTGGTTCCTGGCACCAGAACCTACATCAGAGGCTTGATCTGATGTATAACTGAAGGTGATCAGACCAAGAGGCCCTTGATGAGTCCTGACCCTGGCAGCTCCAGTAGCCTGGGAAAAGGCAGCCTTCACAGACTCGAAGTGGAAATGCAGGAGGCTCCAGTGCTACATGACATACCACTGCAGATCCCCAGTTACCACACTTTTCCATGGATGATGTCCTCAGAAACACACCTAGATGGAACAGAAATAAGTCTGTTCCATTAAGTTTTCCTTTTTTCCTGAATGATGAGAGGTCGTTTTAACCTTGCCATGCACTCAGAGAGAACTTTGCCTTTGAGCTGGAGGCAAAATTAGTGCCTGCTTTCCAAAGCTCCTCGCCCTAGAAATGAAAGCCAGCCAATGAAAGATCATCTTCCCTGATCATCTTCCATATTCATAGCACCATGTTGGGTGAGTGAATAAATTAACTAATGAATGAACAAGTGACAGATGGAATGAGGTCCTGGGAAGAATAATATGGGGTGGACCCAATTTTCTCTACAGATGTGACATATGTGGGGAAAGAAATTCCTCTTCAATTTCAGGGTGATAACTCTAAACCTAAGTGGTAAAAGAACTCAATTACATGGGCCTCAAGTAATTTTTATTAAAATACGAGAGAATAGAACACATGACCCTCCAACCCCTAAGAGAAGGAACAGACCACCAGCAGAGAGGAAGGTGAACCCTCATAGAGACAAGAGAATCAAGAGCATTCTTAGGGCAAAGAGCATTGAGGCATTGTATTGGTCATCACAATCATCCAAAAGTCCAATGTTAAAATAGAATTGGAAATACTTTCAAAAGTTTATATTGTCACCCTCCCCCGCAAGTGGGTGACTGACATTTGCATAATGGTTTTCTTTTGTTTTGCCCACCTAATTGAGTCACACTACCTCTGCTAAGCAGACCTGCTTCCAGAAATAGCTAGGAAGCAGGAAATGAGGGAGGAAAATGTCTGTTTCTTACTACCTGGTATTCAAAACACAGAATTATGAATTTCTGAGCTTTGACTGCAGGTCATAGAGGAGAATGTTTCATGAATTCTTGGAAATATTAATGTGAGGTCTCCTCCCAAGACTAGGATCAGGCATCAAGCCTCATCCCCGCCCCCCATACCCCTCTATTCTTGCCCTAAGGATGCAGATGGTAACAGAGCTGTATTGTCAGGACAGAAATGATAGGAAGAATGTAATTGATAGAATTTAAACTCCTCCCCAAATTACAGCAAAGTCTTTATGAAAGCCCCTTTCTTTGCATAAGGTTAGGTCTCCATATCACCCATTTCTCATGCTACAGGGATCTGCCAGTGAGCCATTGAAACCTCCTGGTACCTGCTCACCAAAATGCCTCTGCATAGCACAGCATATGGCAAAAGGACCTGGCATCATAATTCCAATTATAGACACAGTGTCAAGGAAAAGTGGCCGAGTTCAATGCCACAGGGATGATGAGTAAGATAAGGGCTAGAAAGTATATTCTGGGTTTGGCAGCATGGAATTTATGAGTGTCTTGACCAGAGAAGTCCAATGGCAGATCCAAGAGTGACCTGGCAGTAGATTGACACTAAGCAAAGGCCACTCTTGAGAAGTTGGGATCAAAATGAGAGAAGAGGGATAGAAAGTTAAAAACCTCTTATTCAATAAATATGTACTGCCTACCTACCAAGTCCAGGTACATGTTAGACCTTGTCGGAGGGAGCCTACAATTCAGAGATACAGGAATCCAGGGCCCGTGTCTCCACCCCTGGAGTTTTACAGTCTACAAAATAAAACAAATAAGCAGGCAATTGTAATAAAGTGTGATAAGTATTCTGAGAGCAAACAAGAGACTCATCCCAAACCTGAAAAGTCAGGTCACCCTTCCTGGAAGAAGTGACATGATGTTTCCTGGGAAAAGTGACAGAGGAACTGGGAATTTCAGGATGTCCACGAGTTAGCAGGCAAAGTGTTCATATGAAGAGGATAAGAGATGTGGAAGACAATCAAGCAAATGAGACAGCATAGTCAAATGTGTTCATCTGAATAATAAATATGTATTAGCCATGTAAATAAGTGCTGTTTTAGACACTAGGAATATACCAGGGAACAAGACAGATAAGATTCCTAAGTTCATTAGGCTTTTATCCTAGTGAGGAAGAGACAAACAATAAACAAACATGATCATTCAGACACAAATAGATCCTGTTAAGAAAGTCACAGGGGACTTGGCCGGTGTTGCTCAGTGGTTGAGCATCAACCCATAAATCAAAAGGTCACCATTTGTTTTTTTGTTTGTTTTTAAACATATTTTATTGATTTTTTTAACAGAGAGGAAGGGAGAGGGATAGAGAGTCAGAAACATCAATGAGAGAGAAATATCGATCAGTTGCCTCCTGCACACCTCCTCCCCGCCCCCACTGGGGATGTGCCCCAAACCAAGGTACATGCCCTTGACCGGAATCGAACCCAGGACCCCTCAGTCCGCAGGCCAACACTCTACCCACTGAGTCAAACCGGTCAGGGAAAGGTCATTGTTTTGATTCCCAGTCAGGGCACATACCTGGGTGTGGGCTTGATCCCCAGTAGGGGGAGTGTAGGAGGAGGTGGCATTGTTTCTCTCTCGTTGATGTTTCTATCTCTCTATCCTCTCCCTTCCTATCTCTAAAAAAATCTATTAAAATTTTTTTTAATAAAAAACAAAGTCACAGAGAGGTGGGGGGGTAGAATGAAAGGATTTCAGGATTGCTGGAGTACAGCAAGCAGAGGAGTTAGGGGCAAAAGGCCAGCTTGGAGAGGTAGGCCAGGGCAGTTCAGGCACAGCCCCGGACACCCTATTGAGGAGCTGGGGTTAACACTAACAGAGTTGTCACTGAGGTCTTTTAGACTCGTGAAATGGAGCATGCTCAGCATCAAGAAAGATAGTCAGGTACAAGGGAGAATTTTTCTTCCTCGAATGAGAAAGACTGGAGTTTATTTATACTCCAAAGGAGGGAAGGAAAAAAATAGAGAGAAATTTCCAGAAGAGAGGACTCAAAACTACATGTGGAGGGTCCCTTTAGAACAGTGAATCAGACCAGGTTTAGGGAAGACCATGCTTCATGATGGGCTTCTCAGTGGTGTGGGTTTCATCTGTCTGTGGAAACTCCGTGGCCTTGTTCTTGTTTTCAGAGTACATAAATAAATCTGTTCCCTGATTTATTATCCCACCAACTGCCATATTTCAAATTTGAGGATCATAGCCACACTGGATTACAAAAGAATGGCTTCTAAATCAAGGTTTACTATGGCCTGTAAGATGTTCCTAATAGAGTTGATAAATCAAAAAAATACATACACTGTGGCTAAGCAAGCCCAGAACCAGAATAGAGTGTGTGCTTGAGGTCCACCCAGTAGTCTGGGGCTCTGGTATATGAAGCATCCCAGGTGGGTCTGAGAGGGAAAGGGGAGTGGGCCCTGGATTGCAGGTTTTTGCAAATTCTTCAGGTCTTTCTCATACACTAGGGCTTGAGAACTTCTTATCAGTATGTCTAACCCTTTGCACTCTCATTGTTGTGCCTTGAATGAGTCCAAATTGCAAGGCCTGATATGAATTGGGGGCTTTGGCCAGAGAGCTACAAAGACACAGCTTCTCCACTCTGAGGGGGCCAACAGTCTCAGAGTCCCATCCCACACATCATCGAGCAAGTAAGATAATATAGGAACAGACTCATGGAACTTGGCCAAAACCAAGACTTTTCTCTATGGCCACACTCAAAATCCTCTCACAAGAGAAGGAAGGGGACCAAGTCTATTTAGATTATATACTTTGTACCAGGCCTTTTGTAAATATCTTATGAGCTGTAGTCACAGGGAAGATTACACAGGCTTCAGATCTTCATGAGGTATTTCTTAGACCCATGATACCTCAGGGCCTTTGCACATGCTTCCCCATCTCTTTCTCCCATACTTTGCACGACCACCTCCTTATCCTGCTTTAATTCTCAGCTACAACTTGACTTCTTGGAGTGGCTCTCCCTGTCCTCCATCAGATCCACCCTTCCCACTATCCCTCACTGATGTACCCTGCTTGTTTATTCATATCATGTATCACAATGGGCAATTATTTATTGTTTTGTTTTTTTACTTATTTATCATCTATGAACTCCTGGAGGCCACACAAGGTCCCTCTGCCTTACTCACTATTGTATCTATCATCTCCATGCCTTCTCAAGTGCCAGACACATAATAGAAATTTCAAATATTCTAATAAATTTAGGAAATTCTACCTTAAACAAAGCTTGAAAAGTATCTTGCCTAAAGAAATCCTCAGAGCCTTAAAATACTAATATGACTTCTGTGTCAACAGAAAGAGGATAGATATAGTGTGTGGTGTTTCTTCAAACTCATGTGGCCACAGAAAAATTTTATATTTTTCACAGTATCTTTCTTTCCTTGGAGCACCATGTGTAACTAATGCCCCAAGGAACACTCTTCAGGAAACATTGCTTTAAAGATGATCGGTGTGTGACGTATTTATTAAGGGCTGATGTTTGGAACAGTGTGCCTGATACTCCCAGGAGGGGCAGAGCTGGCATCTCTGAGAACCACCAGCTACCCTGGTAAATATCTCCCCTCAAACAAGCAGGCAGCCATCCTGGGGAGCTGACACTTCCAACTTATCAACGAGCAGAGAACATTTTTCCCTACATTTTAGAAAGAAGGGGGGAAAAAAGATAAATACTTTCCCATTCTCTGAACTAATGTCAAATGGCCTGGAAACGTTGCCTCTGGGAGCTCAAGCCATAGAACAAAGTAGCATTTCATCTTCCTCGTCTGACAGCTCAATTTCAGCAGCTACTGGGGCTGGTGGGCAGGCTCCCACCACAGCCAATCTTGAATGTCAGCGTCTATGCCCAGATCCCTTTGATAACAGTCTCTGTTGATGGCAGACTCAGAATTATTCTTTAGGCAAAGTAAAACCAGCATTAGTATGACGAGGACCCTCTGCAGACTATACGGATATAACCACAAGAGGAAAATGTGTTCTTTAACTAACATGTTCATATTTCCCCAATATAAATTCTAACACTCTGGCTTAGGCATAAATCATAATAGCAGAATAGAGTGAGGGGGTCTTCCTAAGGAATATGTCCGTATCCTCAATTCTCACTTCAAGAGAGGTACAACCAGAAGCTTGCCTCCATAGCAATAAAAAGGTGCAAAGTTCTTAAATAATAATTTCTTATAAAAATTTAAGACCCCCCCTCCATGCAATAACAGTTTTAGCTTAATGTGCAGCTTAAAATATTAAGATATATGAAATGCATATTGCCCGTGAGCTCTTCCTCCAAACTGGGGATGGAGATGAAAATGGAAAAGTCTTGATCTTCCCTCCTTTCCTTTGTTTACAAAACCCTGTAACTGCTCTAAGCCCTGGGGTATGTTTGTCTAGCAGCATTAACTTCATTGTTTGACCATTACCTCCAGCCATGGAATCCACCTGCTTAGAAGCACTCTGGAGGGAAGACTGGCAGATTAGGGGGTTCTCTGAGTCAATTTCCAATTCCCGTTTAATAGTCAACCTCCCTGTCATTATAAACACCATATAGCACACCCTAACCTCTTCTCTCTGAGGATTTGCAATATAACTTGTGGATAGAGAGAGGAGGTTGGCTTCTAAATATTGCTCTGCACTTAACTAGCTGTGCTACTTTGGGCAAGTTACTTAACTTCCCTGATCTAAAGTTTCCTTATTTGAAAAATGGGATAACAATGCCCTACCTCTTCCATTGACATGAGGATTAAACATAGTAACATTTGGGGAGTGTCTGGTTCAGCATCTGCTATTTTAGAGCTCAATAAACTGACAGCAAACATTATGAGGAAATAAGGCAATTCACCATGAATGTTAAACTCCATAGGAGGCAACATATGATTAAATGCCCAAGGAGAGATGGATAATAAATGACTCCAGCCCGAAGGGAAAGAATCATTGTCACTGTCGGCAATCACCAAGAGAGGTGTCTTAGAGGAGCTGCACAAAACTGAGGGCAGGAACTATATGTCCAGTTCCTACCATGTGCTCAAGTGTGCTAACTGCATTATCTTATTTAAGCTTTCCCCTAACACTCTGTGGATTATTCTATCATGATCCTTACCCATAGATGAGGAAAACAAGGCTTATAAAAGTTTACTGACTCACCTCTAAAACCAGGAGCTGGGTCTTGAATCCCGACCAGCAGAGCCTTGAAACACGCATGCGTCCTCACTCTGCAAACCGCTGCAGAGCAGGGCCATGTGTTATAGATTATGGTTCCAAGGCGCTGGGCGGGAGGGATTTTTGGTGCTTAAATATCCTAAAGAAGCTGGAACTTGCTGTGGCTGCAGCTTGAGGGTGACAAGAAGGACTTACTGAGTCAGCCTCACTGGCTGCCACACCCCCATGCAACAACCCAGCAGGGTCTGGGACACCAGAGCTCTTGTGCATGCCCAGTAGCCTGTATTGGGGCAGAGCCTGCCTCAAAGAATGCGGACACTTTGGATGAACAGGTACCTTAAGTACAAACACCTGTGCTGAGCTTTCAGCCCGGAAGGACAGGGAAGGAAAGTGCTAGTCAGAGGAAGTCACACCTTTCTGGGGAGAGGTAGCAAGAGAAGACTCCCAGCAGTAAGGCCTTGGAGTGGGTATTCTAAGAATATAATTTAGCCAAAGGGTACTTACACAACTGAAGGGCCACATTAACTCTCTGAGCTTTAAAAAAAAAAATTATTGGGGTGATGCCCTAGACGGTTTGGCTCAGTGGACAGAGTGTTGGCCTTTGAACTAAAGGATCCTGGGTTCGATTCCGGCCAAGTGTACATGCCTGGGTTGCCGGTTCAATCCCCAGTGCGGGGCGTGCAGGAGGCAGCCGATCAATGATTGTCTCACATCACTGATGTTTCTATCTTTCTCTTCCTCTCTGAAATCAATAATAAACATTTTTTTTAAATATAGTGGGGTGATATTGGTTAATAGGATCATATAGGTTTCAGGTATGGGTTTCTATGTTACAAGACCTGTATATTGCACCATGTGCCCACCACCCAAAGTCTAATCTTCTCCCATCACCACACCTTAGGACCTTCCTTCACCCACTCACCCGCTTTCCTTAGGAACCACCACACTGCTGTTTGTGTTCATGAGTTTCAGTTTTATATTCCACATATGAATGAAATTGTATGGTTCTTAGCTTTTTCTGACTGACTTATTTCACTTAGCATCATATTCCCAAAGTCCATCCATGTCTCTGAGTTTTTAATATTCAAGAGGCAGCTTTAGTTCTAGAGCACAGGCCAAAAACAAGAGGCCCACGGGGTCTTTCTCGTGGCTTACCCTTTCCCTGCTCTGCAGCTGTGGTCTCCAAGAGTCTACATATGGATGTAATGTTTTCTGCAAAGACCAGCCCTTCATTCTGAAAGTATTTCAGCCCCAGGCATGCGGTATAACTATACTCTTTGAAAATACAGGTGGCTTCATTTTTTAAAGTGAAATATGAGTTTTTACTGCTATTGCTAATTTTTTAAATGTTTTATGTCTTTATTTAGAAAAAAAAAGCATCGTTTATCTGACTGTCCTACCAGAATACAAACTCCACAGGGGCAGATATTTTTGTCTGCTTTATTTGTTAATGTATCTGAAGTGCCTAGAATGGTATGTGGTGCATAGTAGGTACTCAGCAAGTCATTAAATATTTGTTGATTGAACTGGCACATTAGGTCAGTGTTTTGGTGTGTTTTTTTTTTTATATTACATGTCAGAAATACATCTGGGAACCATGGTTATACACAACTCGCTCAGTTTTAGATCAAAGAGCAGCTGACTTCCTTTCCTCTGGGCAGCCTTGGTCCTCTCTGGCGGCAAATGAGGCTGCAGGAGCAGGAACTAAACCCCAGACCACCTCACAAAGCCACCAGAAGAATGAGCTGCCCATCCAATCCCTCCCATGTAGCAACTCTGGTGGGACATGGGCTCATGGATTCCCAGCTTAATAACAGTAACAAAACAAAGGGCAGGTGTCCCTATACAGTGTCCTTGAGATCTGAGGTCTCAGTCCTATCCAAGAGCCTTTCCCATGTAACCTCAGCCACTGTACCCACCAACACTCCTTTCAAATGCTCCTGCGGACGATGGCCCAGTCAGTTCTACAATAACGCATGTTTTGAAAATGTGAATTTGTTCCAGTACGACTGATACATTGGGGAACAATTGGAGCATAACACTTATTTTGCATTTGCTTATGCATGATTTTGCCTGCGAGAAACACAAAGTAGATGCAGAATGCTATAACCAACTAAACGGAGGTGCTTAGAAGTGTGCAAAACATGCCGTGGCTGGTGTGGCTCTGTTGGTTGGGCATCGTCCTCTGCACTGGAAGGTTGCTGGTTTGATTACCAGTCAGGACACATGCCCGAGTTGCCAGCTCGATCCCCAGTGGGGGCGTGAAGGAGGCAGCCAATCAATGTTTCACTCTCATATCAATATTTCTCTTTCTTCTCTCCCTTCCTTTTTCTCTCTCTCAAAAAAATAAAAATAAAAATAAAATCTTTTAAAAAATGAAGTGTGGCCCTAACCAGTTTGGCTCAGTGGATACAGCGTCAGCCTGCAGACTGAAGGGTCCAAGGTTCGATTCTGGTCAAGGACATGTACCTTGGTTGTGGGAATATCCCCAGCAGGAGGTGTACATGAGGCAGCTGATCGATGTTTCTCTCTCATGGATGTTTCTAACTCTCTATCCCTCTCCCTTCCCCTATAAAAAAAAAATCAATAAAATATAGTTTTTAAAAAACCTATTTTTTTAAAAAGAAGTGTGCAAAACACATACATGTGTATGCACACACACACACATACACAAATGTCCTCCATAGATACTTACAAACTGCATTTCTTCCAACACTCACTTCCACACCAAATTTCACGTCTTTCCCAAGGGAAAATGTGACATTTATTGTAGTATGTGTGTATTTCTTAACCATTAAGGTGTAAAGCTGTGCTTTTTTATTAGGTTTCCACCTTCTTTAATGTCTCACTAATGAAGTTTTTGAACAATGTGCTCCACCCCTTGCAGTTTACTGTGCAATTTTTCACCAGGCAGTGACAGGAACACACACATCATGTTATAGCAGAACTGTCAGTATCATCTCCCCATTTACATCTGCATCTCCAGGCATCTTGCTGACTAAGCCATTTCTTTTACCAAAGTATTTCCAAGAACTTGTAACTAATAAGTGCAACTTTAACAATAGAACCACCTACAAGGTACACATCCTACTTGTACCATTACTTAACTGAACTCTGATATAGAATTTTTTTTGGACGGTATTACTCATAGATTGTGGTTATTGGGGGTAACTATATGCAGGCCCAGTTACCAGTGAGGGACCCAGTAGAGAGACCAGAACTCACCCCAGAATGCTCAAGCTCAGAGCCTGGGATAATGAGATAGAGATGTCAGCAGGCTGCAAAGATGGGGCGCCCAGGCTTTCCCAAACACTGATTCTTTTCAGTTCCTTCTCAGTTTTCTCATTTGCTTAAGGCTGCCTCAGGGCCAACCACTGTGATGTGGTTACAATGGGCTGCTCAGGAGGTAGTCCCTGAATGCTGGGTAGGAGCATCTCCCTTTTGGGGGAAGAATCTGCATACCTCTGCTTTGCAGCCCACCTACACTGCATGAGCTAATTCAGAATCCATTTTAAGTGAAATCACCCTCCGTTTGCTCCCAAAGATGATTTTCAGACACAGCAAAGAGTTGTACGATGTGGAGGGCATTTCATTTGGCAGAAGCACCCATGTGGCTCATCTATCTTCTTCCTGGCTGATTCTCACCTGATCCATAAGATGCTCAGCTGTGTTCACTGAGAAAAAGTTTAATTTAATGTTCAAGTGTACAACTTGATAAATATGAAACCACTAACACACTCAGAACAGTGAAATACCATATCCATCAGCCCCAAAGATTTCCTTGTTGTATCCTTCCCCTACCCCTATCCTTTTTCTGCCCCTACACCTGTCCCCATGCAACAAGTAACTACTTTTTGTTATGGTAGACTGGAGGCCTGGTGCAGGAATTCATGCATGGGTGGGGTCCCTTGGCCTGGCCTGCAACTGTGGCCGATGGGGGCTGGCCAGCCAGGAGGAGGGACCACGGGAGGTTGGCTGGTCACTGTGGACCATGGGAGGTTGACTATGGGAGCACACTGACCACCAGGGGGAAGCTCCTGCATTGAGTGTCTGCCCCCTGGATGTCAGTGTGGTCATACTGACTTGTCGACTGGTTGCTTAGGCTTTTATATATATACTAGGGGCCTGGTGCACAAAATTCGTGCACTGGGGCAGGGTGTTCCTCAGCCCAGCCTGCCCCCTCTCACATATTGGGAGCCCTCAGGGGGTGTCCTACTGATGGCTTAGGCCTGCTCCCTGCTCCCCTTGGGAAGCAGGCTTAAACCACAGTCCCTTTGTGGGAGGCAACCAGGCTAATCAGGGGAAGCCACCAGCCCCACCACCCTGCTGCTGCAGCCACTGCCAATCAATGCAGCCACCAAGGTGTTTTCATCAACACAGACTCTAGTCCCTTCACCATGAAAAAATGACAACTTTCTTTAGGCATTTTCAAGATGTGTCTTTCATAAGATATGACATTTCTTTCTTTCTTTTTTCATCCTTACCTGAGAATATGTTTCCATTAATTTTTAGAGAATGTGGAAGAGAGGGGAAAAGCAGAGAGGAACATCAAAGTGAGAGGAACACTTTGACTGGTTGCCTCCTGCATATGCCCTGACCTGGGCCCCAGCCAGGGAGAAGCCTGCAACCTAGGTACAAGCCCTTGGTCAGAATTGAACCCAGACCCTGCAGTCAGCAGGCTGAGGCATCATCCACTGAGCCAAATCGGCTAGGGCAGGATATGACATTTCTTAGCCCTCCAGCAGTGGACCTTCATTTGTTTTCTCCAGGAGTGTGGTGGAAAAACCCTAGATCACCTTTTTGGATTCTTATTACCCAAGTTACTAAGAATATTACCAGTGGCATACAGGGAGCTTAGCCAATGAGTGGTAAGAAAAGGTGATTCCTCTGTAGTTCACTCTGATCATTGGCTCCACTCCTGCCCCTCCAATCCCAACTCCACCCCTGCCCAAGTCTATAACTTCTGGCCTATCACTGGCTCTGTCCCTGCCCAGGCCCCTGCGATCACTGGCTCTGTCCATGCCCCGGCCCACAGTCTCTGCCTGAGGCTGCAGGCCTGGACAGAAGACTCCCAAGCCCCTCAGATCGCCAGCTTCACAGAGCCCAGGTCTCTGTGATCACCGGCTCTGATCCTGCCCCCTGCCATCTCTGGCTCTGCCCTTGCCCCACTGGCAGCCTGTGGCCAAGGCTGCAGGCCTGGGCAGCGAATCCCCAGACCCCTGCTTTGCCAGCTTTGCCCATGCCCAGACCCCTGAGATTGCAGGCTTCGCCCCTACCCCTCCGATCGCTGGCTCTGTGGAGCCCAGGCCACTGCAATCTCTGGCCTTGCCCGTGCCCAGGCCTGAGGCCTCTGGCCCAGGCCTTATGCCTGGGTAGGGTACCCTCATACACCTCCAAACACCGGCTCCACCCTTGCCCATGCCTGAAGCCTCTGGCGAAGGACTCTGGCCTGAGCAGGGAATTCCCAGCCCGCTCTGATAGCCTGTTCCACCCCTTGGGTCCCCCGCCACCTGCCTGGCTAACAGGCCTCACCACTTTAGTGGCGGGGCTGAGCCAGACTGGGCACCACCATCTCGTGGCTATGGGGACAGCCATCTTTATGATGGAGTGATGCCTAATTTGCATATTACTCTTTTATTAGATGGGATAGATTAGTTTGCATTTTTAAAAATTCACATAAATGGAATCAGATAGTAAGTGCCTTTTTATCTGGCATCTTTCACCCAGTATAAAGCTTTTCTGACTCATGGATGTCATTCTACACAGTTCATTCCTTTTATTGCAGAATAGTATTCCATTAGATGCATGTGCCACCAATTGTTTCTTCCTATGCCTGTTGATATGCATTTGGGTTGCTTCTAGATTTGGGCAGTTACAAATAAAATCACCACGAACATTCCTGCATATGTCTTTGGGCTTATGCTTTCCTTTCTCTAATACCTAGGAGTGGAATGACTTGATCACAACATAGGAGTATGTTTAACTACTTAAGAAACTGCCAAACGTATGGTCAGTCTTTTTCATTTTAGTCATTCTAGATGTCTGGTATCACATGGTGGCTTTAAATTGTATTTCCCTAATAGCTGGTGATGTTGAATATCTGTTCATGTGAATTTTTGCCATGTCTATCTGATTTGGAGAAGTGTCTGTTCAAATATTTTATCACTGCTCTATTACATGTTTTCATATTATTGAGTTTTGAGAGTTCTTCATAGATTCTAGATGAAAGTCCTTTATTAGATATATGATTTGCCAAATATTTCCTCCCAGTCTCTGGTTTTCATTCTCTAAACAGTGTTTTTCAGAGAGCAGAGTTTTTAGTTCTGATGAAGTTAAACTCAACAATTTTTATGGGTCATATTTTTGTGTCACATCTAAGAAATTTTTGCTTAATCCAAAGCCATAGAGGTTTTTCTCCTATGATATCTAAAAGATTGATAGACTTGGGTTTTACATGTGGGTGTATGATACGTTGTCAGTTAATTTTTGTATATACTGCAAGCTATAGTCTGGAGTTCACTTATTTGGATATGGATATCCAATTTTTCAGCACTATTTGTTTACTCTCTACTGAATTCTCTTGGATATTACATTGATATAAGTATCTATCTTGATGCCAATACTACACTGTCTTGATTACTATAATTTTATAATAAATCTTGAAATCAGATAATGTTATCCCTCCAAGGTTATTCCTCTTTTTCAAACTTGTTTTGGCTATTCTATGTCTCTCATTGTACATCCAATTTTATAATCAGCTTGTCAATCGCTACCAAAAAATATCCATTAAGATTGTGATTTGTATTGCATTGAACCTGTAGATTAATTTGGGAGAAATGACACCTTAACAATATTCAGTCCTTTCTGATTTGTAAACATCTCTCCATTTATTTAGGTCTTCATTAATTTCTTTCCTGGATGTTTTTTGTTTGTTTGTTTGTTTTCAGTATATGGACCTTATACAACTTTACTCAAACTTATAACCAAGTATTCCATATTCTTTGATGCTATTATAGATGCTATTTTTTACTTCAATTTCTGATTGTCCATTGCTAGTATATAGAAATGCAATTGTTTTCTATATAATGATCTACTTGTTCTGCAAGCTTGTTAAACTCATATATTTGTACTGGTAAGTTTTTTTGTAACTCTCATTGGATTTTCAACATAGATCATCATTTCCTCTGCAAATAAAGACAGGTTTATTTCTTCATTTCCAATATATGTGTTTTTATGTATATCTCTTGGTTTATTAGAGTGACTTATTCCACTATAGTGTTGAAAAGAAATGAAGACAGACATCCTTAATATGTTCCTGATCTTAAGGTAAAAGCATTCAGTCTTTCACTATTATGTATGATATCAACTGAATATTTCTCATAGATGCCTTTTATCAGGTTGAAAAAATTCCCTTTATTTCTCATTTGTTGAGAATTTATAAAGTCTGAAAAGGAAGTTAGATTCTTGCAAATATTTTTTGTGTTCATAGAGATAGTTTTATGTTTTTAACTTTTTGTTTTTAATATTATGAATTACATTAATTGATTTGTTTAACGTTAAACCAACCTAACATAAACGACTCTTAGATATGATACGTTATCCTTTTTTATATTGTTGGACTCAGTTTGTTAAAATTTTGTTTAGAATATTTACATCTATATTCATGAGGGACATTAGTTTTTAGTTTTCTCTTCATTGCTGTCAGGTTTTGGTAACCGGATAATGACCTTGTAAAATTGATTAGGAAGTAGTCCTTCATATTCAATTTTCTGAAAGAGTTTGTATAGAAAGGGCATTACTTTTTTTCTTAAATATATGTTAGAATTTAATAGTGAATCCACTTGGGGTTTTCTTTGAGGGAAGGTTTTAAACTACAAATTCAATTCTTAGAAATAGATATGAGACTAATCAGTTTACCTAGTTCTTGAGTGAGCTTTGGTAGTTTGTGTTTTTCAAGGAATTTGTCCATTTATCTATGTTGTCAAATTTATGGGCACAAAGTTTTTCATAATATTCTCTTATTATACTTTTAGTATCTATAGAATCTGTAGTAATGTCACCTCTCTCATTCTGATATTGCTAATTGAGGGGTTTTGTCCTGACCACTGTGGGCTGGATGTTTCTTGATTTACTGATCTCGTCAAAGCACCAGCTTTTGATTTCGTTGATTTTTTCCTATTGTTTTTCTGTTTTCCATTTCCATGATTTCTGTTCTGATCTTTATTATTTTCTTTCTTCTTTCTTGGGGTTTAATTTACTCTTCTCTTTCTAGTTTCTTATGGTGAAATTTGAGGCCTGTCTTCTTTAACAAAGGTATTGAGTGCTACAAATTTAGTTCAGTCTTGCTTTTTATCTAATCTTACAATCTCTGCCTTTTAATTGGGGTATTTAGTCATTTACATTCACTGTAATTATTGATATGGCTAACTTAGTCTATCAGTTTATCATTTGTTTTCTACTTATCACATCTGTTCTTTGTTCCCCTTTCCTTCCTTTTCTGCCTTCTTTTGAATTAGTTAAATATTTCTAATGATTCAATATAATCTTCTTTGTTGGTCTATCTACTATAAGTCTGATTTATTTTTTATCTTACTGGTTGATTCAGGGTTCATGATATACCTCTTTATCATTCTACCTTCAAGTGACACAGCACATCATATATACTATGAAAACCTTATACTATATTGTTTCCATTTCTCTCGGCCTTTGTTTTGTTGTTGTTATACTAGTATATTACACTATTATATATACTACTAGGGGCCCAGTGCACAAAACTTTGTGCACTCGGGGCGGGGGGGGGGGG
>PVJC01023278.1:0-26508 GCA_004026665.1 Murina feae | reverse complement strand
GCCATGGAGGCTCCCAGTGCAGAGCCACCCTGCCAGCCTCCATCTTGGCTGGGTTAATTTGCATACAGCCACTCTGATTGGCTGGTGGGCGTGACTGTGAGCAGAAGCTCAGCCAGCCTAGGCAGGCAGTTGCAACAGAAGCCTTTGGTTTTCTCTAGCTCCATGGCTGTTGGCCTCCATCTTGGCTGGGTTAATTTGCATACAGCCGCTCTGATTGGCTGGTGGTAACAGTCAATTTGCATGTTTCTCTTTTATTATATTAGATTCCTTTATCTTGTTTATATGATGAAGTACATTGATTGATCTTCAAATTCCTGAATACCTTACACAAACTCTATGAGATACATTATCATTTTTACAGGCTGCTGAGACGAAATTTATTTGCTAATATTATTGAGAACTTCTATGTATATGTTTATGATGACTATTGTTCTGTATTTTTATTTCTTATTCAGTTCTATTTTTTTGTAATTGTAGTTACTTATTTGTTAGGTTTAAGAATGAGGTAAACCTTTTTTTTTTTCATAAAATGAGTTAATATAAGTTTCTTATGCATAAAGAAATCTTTAAACATCTTGTTTGTGAAAATCAGATAATAAGGACTTTGCTTAGTTTTTGTTTTTCTGAAATTATGTTTGTTCCCTATATATTTTGGAGAAATTCAATAGCTGAGTACTGAATTCTAGATATTAGCGCTTTTTTTTTTGGTATATCAGTATTCTACATATTTCATTTAGGTTATTGTTGTTTGATATTACTTCTGTGGGTAAATCAACTTCTAGTTTTGTTGTAGCTCTTTTGAAGGTATTATGTCTAGTTTTGTGTTTTTTTCTTCTGTCTGCTTTCAAGATTTTCTCCCTCTTTGTTTTTTTATTATTATTATTATTATTTGTGAAGATTCTGAGGCTTATCAAACTTCTTCATCTTAATAGATCTTTCCATTTAGTTTGGAAAATAATTGTCTGATGTCTCCTGGAAACACCCCCCATTTTTCTTTTCTCTCAATTAGCCACTCTAATTGTACACATTTTAAGAATCTCTCATTATGTCCTCTTTTTACCAGAATGCATAGGCTTCATATTATCTACTACTCTATCTTCCCATTCAATATTCCTTCCCTCCAATATGTTTATACTAATATAACTTAAAATCATTTATAGTTTTTAATTTTAGTAATAATATATTTACAACGTTAAAATTTTACTTATTTTTTCATAAATTTTAAATCTTTAGTAAAATTCTTTAATAAATTCTCCTAATTTTATATCTATTTTTCTGAAGCTATTAGACAAAGTTATTTCCAAATCTGTAACAAATAACTTCAGCATAATAATTGTCTGTTTCAATGTTCATCGAATCGTTTTCTCTTAATTTTTAATTATTTGTTCATCTCTTGTTATCAGTGGGGAGCTCTCCATGTGCCCACCAATTGTTGGCAGAAGTGGGCTTCCTGTGATATCATGGAAAAAGGAATTTTCTGAGACTCGCATTGTATAATGGGTGGTATTTATTTGTGTGGAATTAAATCCCTGAGTTTCCAAGGTCCCCTCTCCCTCTGTCCTGCCATGGGAGAAGTCCAGCTGTGTTTTCAATAGGGCTGTGATTATAGCTGTTGCCCAGAGATTTCGCTCCATATTTGCACAGCCCAACCCAGCATTAGGTTAGCTTAGTTTGTGTTCCAAACTGTAATCCATTATGTGTGGGGCATGGGCCATGTGGGTTATAGGGCCACACAATGGGCTAGCATGGGTCACAGAACAAGCAAGAAACAGGAGTGCAAACAGCAAGAGGAACAGGAGATAGAATACAAAATCTGTCTGCAGAGTTTGTATTCTAAAATTTTCATGGGCTTATCTTGGCTCCACCTCCTCTAGCCAATTATCCTTGTTTCAGGCTAGAATCCTGAACAACAAGCAGCTTTCCTACGTCACCCGCTCTCACTGTGCATGCAGCTATCTTCTGCTTTGTCCAGTCCCTTCCCCCAGTGATCTTCAGAGAATGGGCCAGCAGTTCTCTGGGGAGAGTGAAATTGCAGCTTCTTGGTGAAACTGCCTAGATGGCCATGCTTTCATGTCTGGCCTTCCCTTTCCCCTTTCCTGTATTAATAACTAGGTAATTATAACAGCAACACTGTCATACCTGTTCATATTTGAGTGAAATTCAGATTTTTTTTTTAAATTAAGATACTTGATGCCATTTTGCTTTATAGAGGATATAATTTCCAAGAGGTAGTTAGAAAGTGTTTGTTCACCTTAATAAAATCAGAAGAAGAGATTATTTAAGGCTAGGTTTGAGTTTTTGTGAATTCTGTCCCATTTCCTTACTCTATTTCTAGGTCTGCTTCTAGGTCATAGCATTTCATGAATCCACTTAAGGTGTTTACTAGTAGCCTTTCCCTGGTGAGTCTTGAATTCCAGCACTTAACACCCAGCTTGTGGGGACAGACAGGAGCAATGTTTATCTCTTTAGTCTCTATGATATTGTTTTCTGCTTACTTCCTCACACTATTTAGCATAGAAATCAACACATACCCTGAGAAGAAGAGCAATGAATTATGTGACTCTAACTTCAATATTCTCCCTTTCACTCTGAGATCTTGAATTCCTTGGCTCCTCAATTCCTGGCAATTTTGGCTGCTTCCCAATGCTGTTTGAAGAATAACTTTATGGAAGATCTGTCATTTACGGTTCTTTTGATTAGGATGATTATTCTGATGGAATGCTTTCTCATATCCAGAAGAGGAAGTGAAGTGATTGCCTTTTAACTGTATTAATTGGTTACATATTCTTCAAATGCAAATCAATTTTCATTGTCCTTAATGTATGCCTCATTTAAAGAATGAATTATTAAAATGTTGGTCTCTAAAATGAATCTAAAATTTAATCTCTACTGAGTTGGAGACAGGAGAAGAATGACATATAAGCTAGGATATTGAGGTTGAAGAATGTTAGGAGAGAACTCCAAAAGTGTGCTTTCCTTAGATGATTAGTGCTTCTAAATTTGTGTAGGTCCAGTTTTAAAGCTGCATTTTCAGCAATAAAATTATAATGTCTCCACTTCAATCTGTAGAGTTGTATTGTACTATAATGTATACCAGAGGCCCGATGCACAAAATTTGTGCAAGGGGCTCAGCCCTCACAACTGTGGTGGCTTGCCTCAGCCTTCGAAGCCCTGGAAGGTCATCTGGAAGGACTTTCCAGAAGGACGTCCAGAAGGTCATTCAGCTGTCGAGTCTAATTAGCATATTATGCTTTTATTATTATAGATACTTTATTTGAAAGGCAGTACAATGTAAATACAAATTATACTTATGAAGAAAAATGAAAAACATTTAGAGTGTATACTCAATTTCTTTTAACTAGTAGAGATTTAAGTTGAAAAGCATTAAGAAAATGTTATAATAGAAAACACAATTAAACATTTTTATGAACACAATACTTTGTCTTCAAGAACTAATTTCTAATAGTTTTTGTCTTCCTGGAAGAAATCCAAAGTCTCTAGTCTCACTGAGGGAAATGTTAAACTAAAGTAGTAATATGCTGATGTTGTGCAAATCACAATTAGTCTCTTCTGTACTGAAAACAAATAAGCACATATATCTTATTCTTGATTTGCTTAAGCTAATATTTAGACCCATGTAAATGGGAGTCCATATTCTTTCAGAAACCTTAAAGTTCATACAGGAATATTTTAATTAGGTAGTCTTATCGATCATTTGAAGAAATATTTTAGGCACTGTGTAAGATGCTAAATTTATTTTCTCAACTGGTCAATACTCTCAATTTTTATTTACTTGAATTGTCAGAACTGTTGAGAAAATGAAGGTTTGTTAAAGGAATCCTATTAATTCAGTCTGATTACCATTGAATCTTATAATCAGCTTCATATTTTAGGGTAAATAACATGCCATTTTGCAGCCTGGGAAACATTTGATTTTTTACATCTTTATCAACATCAATCCAAGGCTTCAAGTTACTTATTAAACAGCACAATTTGGTTCAAATTGAACTTATCAAATATGAGTTTCTCATTTCTCTGTTTAAGATAATGTGGCTTTCTGGGGGGTTGGGACTCTAATGTTGAGGTTGTATGATTCATTAATTAAAAAAACAAGAAATTAGACTTTGCTATTGGTGTTGCAACCAGTTTGCCAAAAACTTCTGTGATGTCTACTTTGAAATACTAAAGTCCATCTTTCCTCATATTAGAAAGGCAATAGTTATTATTTTCTCCATGGTAGATAACAAGCTTAATATTTCTATATATCTTGTAGACTTTAGAGAGCCTAGTTTTCCAAACATGGCAATCATCTTCTTTAACTGGCAACATTAGTGACAGAATCAGCTCCATTTACCTGTCCTGTTAGTGCTCTGAGCCGTCAGCAGGATCACTGCTGCATAAAATGATGAAATAACCAACAGACTTCCTCAGAGGCCTGCCAAGTGCTTTCTGCCACCCAGAATGTATAATTACTGGTCACACGAACAGGTGGAAGTGGTATTCTATTCCTCAGACAATCCCTGAAAATTCAAGAAGGTTTTTAATGAGAGGAATGAAAATAAAATATTTTCTGTCTGCACATAGAGTCATGTATTATCCTTTTAGCGTGTAGCTTTTATATTAAAAAATAAAACTGTTGAGTAAAACTTAATCATTTTCCATTGGCTAATAGGATGACCAAATAACTTGGCATGATCTAAAGAGCTTCAGAGAGAAAAGATTTTCTGACCAGATGCCTCCCCATTAGTTATTTCTTCACAGCAGAACACAGGGTGAGCCAAAAGCAGAGGAAATGGGAGCTAATGAAGCCAGCCAATCTGAGGGTACTTTACCAAATATATGTAAACAGGAGACAGATATCGCACCATTAAAAATAATTCAAGCTGTGTAGTTTGAAACAGGTATGTTCTCTGGATGGCACAGCTGCTAGTCCTTATCTGAAGAGAGCTGTTCTGCTCCAGAATAACTTGTGCAATAAGGAACATTAGCCACTTTAGAAATATAAATGACGTTTTTCTTCCCTTCTGCCTCCATTTTCCACTTCCTGCCTTTCTCCTCCACAATCCTCCTCTGCTATGCTTTCCCATTTGAGAGGAAAGCTAGCTTCAAAGCTGACTAGCTGCATGGACCTAGCAATACAAGCCCTGAGCACATTACAGTTTAGTCTAACAAAATATAGGGAGCATGAAGCTAAGCAATCACAAAGGAAATGATTGAAAGGAAGAGTCAGAACAGATGTAGAATGAAGAGAAGCATGAAAAAAAATCAACATTAGAATCAAATGCAAGTCAATTTTTTTTTTTGCTCCCAAGAATGAGTTTATGATTTGCAGATTGAATATAACTAAAAAGAAAGGTATTTTTCATAACAATGATTTATATATTCAGCCTTTTGTTGGAAAAGAATCCCTTTTATATCGCAGCAGTATCTCATCTTGCTCTTTTATTTAAAGGTCTTTGTGCATTTTCATTATAAGCCCCTATATTGAGTGTTTTGTAACTTGGCCACAAAAATTCACTGCAGATAGAAATTTTAAATTCAAGGTATCATTCTTGTGGTAAATTTTCTAGGCTATTAACAATTTTCATTTGTCCATTTTTGAGTTAATAGGACTACAGAACTTGTCTAAATGTTCTAGTTATAGAGAATTGTTAATGCTTCCCTACTTAAAAGTCATTTTTTTGTGTGTGTAAAATAAAATTTAAATCATGTAATACTCGCTTCTGAATTGGTAATTTCATGTTTATATTATCCTTTTTATCAGGAAGTAAAAAGAATGATTTGAACTTATTAGACAGGCTGCATATATCATGCATTCAGAAATAAGTGACAGAATTTATTCTTGGCTTGACAGAATCAGTGAAAATTAGAGTTGTAAAGAACTTAAAAGTAATTTAACTTGGTCAAGATGTGATAACTACTCCAAGAAATAAGTAAAATACGTATTCCTACTTTGCAATATGGTCATAGAAATGTCCTTATATTTTGTTCAGGATAAAATTAATTTTTTTTTGTCCATGCACAATGGATGAAGGGCCTTGTGTCTTTAAGGTAAGTTCAAATGTCATAGTGTGTCTAATTTAATTTCCACTTAACTTCAAAGGAATGCCAGAAGAGAGAGCATATTTTATTTGTATACTAGAAGCTCAGTGCATGAAATTCTTGCATGGGTAGAGTCCCTAGGCTTGGCCAGCAATCAGGGGTGATCTGTGGGGTGATCAGCAGGGTGATTGGTGCTGACACCTACCTTGGCTGGCTTGGTGCTGCCCAGTTATGAGCTCTGTTGCTGCCACTGGTTGGGGCCTGCAGACTGGGGGCAGCTCCTGCATTGAGCCTCTGCCCCTGGTGGTCAGTGCGCATCATAGCGATGGATTATTCTGCTGTTCGGTTGATTTGCATATTAAGCTTTTATTATATAGGATTACTATCTAATCTAATAAAAGTGTAATATTAAAATTGACCATTTCTTCAGGACACCTAAGCCATGCCCACCAGCCAATCAGAGCGACTGTATGCAAATTAGCCCAGCCAAGATGGCAGAGGCCGCAGACTAAAGAGAAGCCGCACACTGGAGTCCAGCAGAGCAGACGGAAGACCTCTGCCCCGGGATCCAGGCGGTGGCCGTGGGGCAGGAAGAGCAAGCGGGCCTGTGGCCGTGGTCTGGATCCTGGGGCAGATGGGCTCCCGCCCCACAGCTCTGGCGAGGGAATCGATTGATCTCGGGACACACACACGGAGGGTAAGACTCTGTGTGAGTGCCCTGCAATGGATTCTAGGTGGCAGCTGAGGAGGGTCAGGAGCAGCCAGCCAGCCCCTTCCCTCCTTGGCTACAGCCTGGAAAGCGATCCATGGTGGGGCACACACAAACACAGAGGCTGCTAAGCCTCTGTGTTTGTGTGTGCACCGTGATGGACTCCATCCCTGTCTCCTCTGAGAGGCCCTGTCTCCCTTCAGAGCTGGGGTGAACCTGTGGGAGCCAGGAGAGGGAGAGATGGGCAGGAGGGGCAGAGGGAGCATCAGCCAGGGAGAGTTTCGGGGGAAGTAACCAGGTGGGGGAGGGGTGGAACAGGATGGAGGGAAGAACTTTATAAAAGAGTCAGTGGACAGCAGAGTTAAAAAAAGAGGATGTATGAGTAAACTGTAGGGCCTCTAATGAAAATCAATTATAGTTGTGTACTGGGGACTGATTTTAAAAGTAGAAGTCAGAAAAGAAAAAAAGATAAATGATAGTGGATAATTAGGCAGGTAGATAGATAGGTATTAAAACAGTGGGAGTAAGTAGAGAAGAATGTATGGCAAAGGTAGGATGAGAGAAAAGGAGGGAGGGAAGAAAAGTTATAAAGGGGGAGTTGGTAGAACTTAAAAGGAGAAAGGGAAGAAGGAAGGAATAGGGGAGAGAGCAAAGCAGGTCAGAGGGAGGAAGTGAAGAAAAAAATTAAGGTGGGAAGAAAGGAAAAGAGGAGGGTGGGCAGGGGTAAAGATAAAGGAAAGAAGGAATGTGGGAAGGGAAGGAGGGTAGTAGAAAAATGGGAAGAATGATAATGGAACAGAAGTAGAAAATAAGGAGGAAAGAAAAGTTTATAACTGATGAGTCAGTAGGAAAAGTGTTACATAAAGGAGAAAAATTGTGTGAGAGGAAGAAGCCAATAAGGAAGTCAAATACAATTGTGCATGAAGGAGATAAGATTAAAAAAGAAAGTTAATAGGGGTGACCAGGCTGGCAGGGGAGGGCAGTTAGGGGGATCAGGCAGGCAGGCAGGCAAGCAGGCAGAGTGGTTAGGGTAGGCAGGCAGGTTAGTGGTTAAGAAGCAGAGGTCCTGGATTGTGAAAGTCCCCAAGAACTCCGTATTGCAGATTGGGCTGAGGGACCACCCCCCTGCCCTCCATGCACGAATTTCGTGCACCGGGCCCCTAGTTCAATATGACATCCTTCATATTTTATGTTTTTCCTACATTACTCTTAGAAACTTGTTTGGGGAAATGATATAAACTATGGCCTAATATTAGTTATATTTTATTATTTATGTACTAGAGGCTCAGTGCACAAAAATCTGTGCACTCAGCATGGTCCCTCAGCCTGGCCTGTGCCCTCTTGCAGTCTGGGACACCTCGGGGGATGTCCACCTGCTGGCATGCCTGGCCAGCCTGGGTGAGGGGCTGATGGCTGTTTCAGGCTGCCTACAGCCCCTTCAGGGTTCGGATCCCTACTGGGGTGCCTGGCCAGCCAGGGTGAGGGGCAGAGGACCATTTCAGGCTGCCCACAGCCCCTTCAGGATTAGGCTCCCTACTGGGATGCCTGGATAAAAGCAGGTATCTGGGATTTATTTAACTTCTATAATTGAAACTTTGTTGCCTTGGTCCCCGCCTGAAGCCTGGATTGTCCCTAGCAACCCAAGGTCCCAGCCTGGCAGGAATCTGGGGTTTGTTTATCTTCTATAATTGAAACTTTGTATCCTTGAGTAGAGCTCAGGGCCCACAGGGCCCTGGCTTCCTCCAGTGCCCGGGCACTCCAGCTCTGTGGCTGCAGCAATCTTGAGTTAATTTGCATATTTGCTCCTGATTGGTTGGTGGGCATGGCTTTTGGGTGTGGCTTGTGGTTATAATGGAGTGAGGGTCAATTTGCATATTATTCTTTTATTGTATTAGATATCTAGATTAATTTGTATAATTAGAACATTAAGCAAGGTATCAAAGGTTGTCCATTTTTATAATTTAAGTAAAAAAAAAAAATACTCATTGTGCAATAGTACAGGGATTTGGCCCAGGAATGGAAAAATACTGGGTGACCAGGAAGCCAAATCAGAATCAGGTGGCCGGAAGATGTGGAAACTGCTGTTATGCATGCTCAGTTGATCAATGTTTGGCCTCTATATAACCTTCCTAGGATGGAAGTAATGAACATGACTATCTGGCGCCCGCAGCACAGGTGCAGAGATAGATGCCAAGCAACAAGACAGAAGGCAGAAATAACCCCACACTGAAAGGGAAAATTCCACTTCCCCCAAATGTTTCCCAAGCCTGCCTTTTCAAAAAGCCTGTCTTTTAGAGCAAGCACCATTTTCTCCAGTATATAAAAGCAGCCAAGCAAAGCCAGTTCAGAGGGCCTTCCTTTCTTCTGTGCTGCCTCCCTTGTGCTCCAGCATAGCTCAATAAAATCTGCCTGGAAATTTCTCTGGGGTTTCCTCTTAATTTCTTTCTTGGGGAATCCAAGAACACCAATGCCACTAACCACTGGTCATACATAGGAAGCAATATTCTAAATAATGGGAAAATGGACATCAATAAAGCATTACCCTATCCTTTCAGTAATTCACACTCTAACAAAGATTCAAATAATATAAGTATTGATCAACTAGATAGTGATATGTTCTATGACAGGTTTATGTAGTTACTGTTATAAAAACACAGAATAAGGATGTCTTATTTAGTCTGAGGTCAGAAAATTATTTTCACAAAAATAAAACCACCAACTACAACAAAAGAAACAGTGAGCCAAAGGACATTTTCAACAGATAAATAAAGCAATTATATATACACAGTAAAACAAAGATAGAGATTATTGTAATGTAATATATATATATATATAGCTGTGATATGCAAATAGGGTCAAGACTCTGTAATAGTCATGACCATCTCAGGAAGAGAGGCTGGGTGCAGCCCCAAGCCTGAGAGAACAACACACAGGTGCAGAGCCTCAGACATGGCTGGGGCCAAGCCACCAGCAGAAACACACACATACACACACACACACACAGGGCGCCTGTTCTGAGCCTCCATGAGGAGAGGGCCTAAGCAATTGGTAGAACCTCCCTAAGGGCTCCTGGACTATGAGAGGGGGCAGCTTGGCTGAGGGACCTCCCACCCCCTGGGGCATGAATTTCATGCACCAGGCCTCTAGTTTTATATAATAAAAGGGTAATATGCAAATCAACCGAACAGTGGAATGACTGGTCACTATGATGCACACTGACTACCAGGGGTAGATGCTTAATACAGGAGAGAGCCTAAGCCATCGATCGAATGTCCCCTGAGGGCTCCCAGACTGCTAAAAGGTGCATGCCAGGCTGGGCTGAGGGTGCCATCCACACTCATCCAGTGTACAAATGTCATGCACTGGGTCTCTAGTAATAAATAAAAGACTAAAGAAGAATGAAAAAAGAGGCAAGAGTAGTGAGAGATAAAGTTATAAATACAGAGTTTGGGGAATCAGGTAATTGTAGGACTTTCCATCATGCTAAAAGTTTAGTATTTAACAGATAAGTGATGTGTATCTGTTGAAAACTTCAATATTATTCCAATGTGATCAAATATGAGTTTTAGTTAAGATACTCTGTTGACAAAGCTGTTTACTGTGGACATTGCAATTAACACTTTAGTTTACATGAGATTGCTCTCAGTTCAAAAATTTATTGAGTGTGTATTTGTATCAGTCAATGGGTTATAGGTGATTGAGAAAATGTCTGTGTAATTGAGGAGCTCACAAACTACTGGGAACTCACAGTTTACCAAATTTAATAAATACAAAAGGTTTTCCATATATTGGGATTAATAGATATCAGGCATATCAGTATTTTTGTTCATAGTTTGTAATGATTGCTTATTTAGAATCTGCTAATGGCAGAATCTGCTAATGGCAGTAAGATCAAATCTTATTGCTTGCCTTAGAGAGATAAGAACATATCTTATATAATAAAGAGCTAAATGCTAATTAGACTAAACAACAGAATGACAATCTGGACGACTTTCTGGGCAAAGCTGGGGCTGTAAGGTCCAAGCCCCTTGCATAAATTTTGTGAATCAGGCCTCTAGTCCTATTCTATACAATAAAAGCATAGTATGTAAATTGTCCCCTCAACCAGGCGTCCGTCTGAGAGTTTGACCAGGGAGCGGGGCCAGCCAGGGGAAGAGAGGAAAGCCCCAGCTTGTAGCTGGCATCAACTAGGACTAGATTTCATCATGCACTGGGCCTTTAGTTTATAAATAAAATAAAAGTGTAATATGATATGACACACGTAAGTGACAAAGACCATATGTATTGCATGAGTTTAGAAATGGAAATCAGAACTTATTATCTTATTTACCTTTAAGACTCAAAGAATGCTTCCTCAATGATCACCATTTTATTATTGTTTTGATGAAAAATAAGTGGAGTGAAAGACATTCTGGGGCACACTTATACAATGTCCTCAGACATTTTAGAGGGCTTTTATACAATGTCCTTTGATATTCTAGGGAGAATCGGGGGCATAGAGAACAAAGCATCATTTAAATTTTCTGATTCCCTCTGGATCTGCCTAAGAGAATAAAGACAATTATGATGTTGAGAAATGTATCATTATTTAACTTAATTTTATTGTTTACACTGTTACATATATTCCCATCTCCCTCTATGTGCACTTACTTAATGGTACATTCATCACAGCAGTAAATAGCAAAAAGGAAATGCTTGGTTCAGCCCCAGGACAGAGACAGAACATAGTAATAAACAGTGATATAAAAAGGGAGGACAAGTCCAACACTTAGTGACACTTACACACACACACACACACACACAACTAAATATTGAATAGATTACTTAAGCTCATCTAACAAACAGGTGAAAGATAAACAAGAAAAAAAGGTGAAGGAGACAGAAGCCTGTTAGAAGTGTAAGAATAAATAACACTTCATAAGTGATAAAACATGGGACCAATTCAAATAGATACTGTAGGAAAGTCATCATTTCAAATATCCCATTCCCTCCTCACATCAAATCTCACATCATACAACCCAGGTTTTGAAATGTTTGATTGTAACTATGAAAATGAACCGTCTTAGATATTGAATGACCCAGAAGCACTCAGTGAGATTGTCAGATAACTTTGACAATAAACTAATAATCGTGGGTGAAATGAGAGATAAAAAAAGCATGAGGACTTGACCAACTCTGACAGAGATGTGTGGTGGTGTGATTCCAGATAGCATATTGGGATACAGAAAAATTACTCCAGAGGAAGGAAAGGAAGAAGAAAGAAAGAAAGAAAGAAAGAAAGAAAGAAAGAAAGAAAGAAAGAAAGAAAGAAAGAAAAAGAAGGAAGGATGGAAATGACATAATTATTTAAAAAATAAAAGGGCAAGAGAAGGTAACAGAAAGGTGAGACTCGGGAGCAAAAACTTCCTGAGATATAAAAGCTTTTCAGTTTTTTCCTAAAGCCCATATGCAATTCTACCTTAAACTCCATCAGAAAGCTCAGTTTGCTTATACTAAATTACTTTTGAAAAGGATGATGTTACTTAATATTTACTATGAGCCAGTATCTAATGACACAAGATAACAATTACAGTCTAACATAGTCATAATATCCAAGAAAGGCAAATGGCAGTATAAGTGAAAGTACGACTATGAAACTATTAATTAAGACATTTTAGATAAATGACAATTGAAACAGGATGTGATGTTTTAAAATGTGATGTTTTTAAATGTGAAATAATACGGACCTAGTGAATATGGTCTTATTTGTCCAATTCTACCACATGAAAATTTGTGTCAGTTCCTTGAATTTAGCAAAATGCTACTTTTAAAATCAGTACTATTAGAGCAATCTAATCTAATAAAAGAGTAATATGCAAATTAACCATCACTCCGAGATACCTAAGCCATCCCCACCAGCCAAGCCATGCACACCAGCCAATCAGAGTGATTATATGCACATTAACCCAGCCAAGATGGCGGCCGGTAGCCACTGAGCTAGAGCAAAAAGGATGCTTCTGTTTGGAGGAAACTGCCTGCCTCGGTCGGCTGGGCCTCTGCTCCAAGTAACAAAGTTCCAATTATAGAAGCCATAGAGCTAAAGCAAACAGGAGGCTTCATTTCCTGCCTAGGCCTCCACTCAAGGCAACAAAGTTTTAATTATAGAAGATAACTAAACACCAGACACCTGATTCCAACCTCGCTGGAATGTTGGGTCAATGGGAGCTATGGGCAGCCTAAACATGGCCCTCAGCCCTTCCCCTAGGCTGGCCAGGCACCCCAATAGTAACCTGAACCCTGAAGGGACTGTGGGCAGCCTGAAAACAGTCCTCAGCCCCTCTACCAGGCTGGCCAGGCACACCAGAGGGTGGACATCACCCGAGGAGTCCCAGACAGTGAGAGGGCACAGGCCGGGCTGAGGAACCCACCCTGAGTGCACTAATTTTTGTGCACCGAGCCCCTAGTAGAAAATAACTAACAAAAAGTAATTCCATTAAATATGAAAACCTGGAAAATATTTCATTGTTTTTAGTCACTATTTAATTTTTCTGACAAATCTCCAGGTATACAAGTTGATTTATTGCAATATGTAACTTAAAATATTGATATCTTTATTTTTTAAATTATTTTACCTCAAAATATTTTTTTCTATGATGTTATATAAACTTATGCATAGTTTTGTTATCTTTTATTCCTGCTTTTGAATATATATACATTTTAAGTTTATAAAGATTTTCACCATGTTTTTTTCTAGGGGTTTCTAGTTTGCATTTCACATTTATTTATTTATCTATTTATTATTTATTTATTTAAATTTTGTTTTATTGCTTAAAATATTACAAAGAGTAGTACATATATCTCTTTTTTCTCCTTGACCTTCCCCTGGCCTTCCTGACCCCCCAGTGTTTTGTGTCCATTGGTTATGCTTATATGCATGCATAAAAGTCCTTTGGTTGATCCCTTACCTCCCCCAACCCTCCCTGTCCTTCCTGCTGTAGTTTGACTGTCTGTTCTAAGCTGCTTTGCCTCTATATCTATTTTTGTTCACCAGTTTATAATGGTCTTTATTATCCATAAATGAGTGAGGTCATGTGGCATTTTTCTTTCATTGACTGGTTTATTTCACTTAGCATAACGCTCTCCAGTTCCATCCATGCCGTTGCAAATGGTAAGAATTCCTTCCTTTTTACAGCAGCATAGTATTCCATTGTGTAGCTGCACCACAGTTTTCTAATCCATTCATCTGTTGATGGGCACTTAGGCCATTTCCAAATCATAGCTGTAGTAAATTGTGCTGCTATGAACATAGGGGTGCATATATTCTTTCTGAGTCCCATTTGTTTGTTTTTTCTTTAGGTTCCATTGCCCTAGGAGCTGTATCAGTGAAGGAATTGCTTTGGCATATGTCTGAGATTTTGTTGCCGTTGTATTCCTCTAGTATTTTTATGGTTTCCCATCTTACATTTAAGTCCTTTATCCATTTTGAGTTTATTTTTGTGTATGGTTAAAGTTGGTAGTCTAGTTTCAGTTTTTTTGCATATATCTGTCCAATTTTCCCAGCACCATTTACTGAAGAGACTGTCTTGACTCCATTGTATGTTCTTTACTCCTTTGTCAAATATTAATTAAATCTGTCGGTTCAGGTCAATTTCTGAATTCTCTATTCTATTCCAATGATCTATATGTCTGTTCTTGTGCCGGTACCAGGCAGTTTTGAGAACAGTGGCTTTTTAAGACATCTTGATATCTGGTATTGAGATCCCTCCTACTTTATTCTTCTTTCTCAGGATCACTGAAGCTATTTGGGATCTTTTTTTATTCCAGATAAATTTTTGGAGAGTTCATTCTAGGTCTGTGAAATATGCCATTGGTATTTTAATGGGAAGTGCGTTGAATTTATAGATTGCTTTGGGCAGTACGGACATTTTAATGATGATGATTCTACCAATCCATGAACATGGTATGCTCTTCCATCTGTTTATGTCTTCCTCTATCTCTTTTTTCAATGTCCTGTAGTTTTCTGAGTAGAGGTCTTTTACCTCTTTAATTAAGTTTATTCCTAGGTATCTTAATTTTTTGTGTGTGATAGTAAATGGGATTGCTTTTTTAGTCTCTCTTTCTGTAAGTTCACTATTGGTGTATAGAAATGCCATAAATTTCTTAGCATTAATTTTGTACCCTGCTACATTCCTGAATTCATTTATTAAGTCTAATAATTTTTTGATGGAGTCTTTATGGTTTTCTATGTACAGTATCATGTCATCTGCGAAAAAGGGCAGTTTTACTTCTTCTTTTCCAATTTGGATGCCTTTTATTTCCTCTTCTTGTCTAATTGCAATAGCTAATAGTTCCAGTGCTATATTGAAAAGGAGTGGTGAGAGTGGGTATCTCTGTCTTGTTACTGTTCTAAGGGGAAATGGTTTTAGTTTTTGTCCATTGAGTATGAGATTGGCTGTGCATTTGTCATATATGGCTTTTATTATGGTGAGGTATGATCCTTCTATTCCCACCTTGCTGAGTTTTTATCAAAAATGGGTGTTGGATTTTGTCAAATGCTTTTTCTGCATCAATTGATATAACTAAGTGGTTTTTATCTCTTAATTTGTTTATGTGATGCATCACGTTTATTGATTTGTGGATATTGTACCACCCTTGCATCCCTGATGAATCCTACTTGGTCATGGTGTATAATATTTCTGATGTACTGCTGGATCTGATTTGCTAGGATTTTGTTGAGGATTTTGGCATCTATGTTCTTCAAGGATATTGGCCTGTAATTCTCTTTCATTGTGTTGTCTTTGTCTGGTTTTGGTATTAGGGCAATGCTGGCTTCATAGCATGAGCTTGGAAGTCTTCCTTCCTCTTGAATTTTTTGAAATAGTCTGAGGAGGATAGGTTTTATTTCTTTCTTGAATGTTTGGTAGAACTCCCCTGTGAAGCCAGCCGGCCCTGGGCTTTTGTTTGCTGGAGGCTTTTTGATTACTGCTTCAATTTCTTTCATAGTTATTGGTCTATTGATATTTTTAGATTCTTCATGATTGAGTTTTGAAAGGTTGAATTTTTCTAGGAATATGTCCATTTCCTCCAGGTTGTTCAGTTTGTTGGAATAGAGCTGTTCATAGTATGTTTTAGTAATCCTTTGTATTTCTGTATGATCTGTTGTTATTTCTCCTCTTTCATTTCTGATTTTGTTTATTTGGGTCCTCTCTCTCTAAGCTCTTGGTGAGCTTAGCTAGAGGTTCATCAATCTTGTTTATCCTCTCAAAGAACCAGCTCTTGGTTTTATCAATCTTTTTTATTTTTATTTTTTGGTCTCTATGTCATTTATCTCCACTCTGATCTTTATTATTTCCTTCCTTCTGCTTACACTGGGCTTTTTTGTTGCTCTTTTTCTAAATCTTTAAGTTGTAGGGTTAGGTAATTTATTATCATTGTTTCTTGTTTTTTTGCAGTAGGCTTGTAGAGCTATGAACTTCCCTCTCAAGACTGCTTTCACTGTGTCTCATAGGTTTTGGATTGTTGTGTTTTCATTGTTGTTTGTTGCCATGATGTTTTTTATTTCTTCTTTGATCTCTGTGGTAACCCAGTCATTGTTTAATAGCATTATATTTCATTTCCATGATTTTTTGGGATTTTTTTTTATTGTAGCTGATTTCCAGTTTTATGCCATTGTGGTCTGAGAAGATACTTGATATGATTTCTATCTTCTTGAATTTGAAGAGACTTTGCCTGTGACCTAATATATGGTCTTTCTTTGAAAATTACCTATGTGCACTTGAGAAGAATGTATATTCTGTGGCTTTGGGGTGAAGTGTTCTGAAGATGTCAATTAAGTCCATCTGATCTAGTGAGTCATTTAATATTGACCTTTCTTTGCTGATTTTTTATTTAGAGGATTTGTCCAATGGTGATAGTGCAATATGAAAGTCCCCTACTATGATTGTATTGTTGTCAATTTTTCCTTTGATATCCTCCAGAAGTTCTTTTTTTATGTATTTGGGTGATCCTATATTGGGTGCGTATATATTTACCAGAGTTATTTCTTCTTGTTGAATTGCTTCCTTTAGTATTATGAAGTGGCCTTACTTATCTCTTTTTATGTCCTTCACTTTGAGATCTAATTTGTCAGATATAAGTATTGCTACCCTAGCTTTTTTTTTTCTTTTCCATTTACCTGTAAAACCTTTTTCCATCCCTTCACCATCATTCTTTGTGCATCTTTTTTTCTGAGGTGGGTTTTCCTGTAGACAGCAGCTATATAGGTCATGTTTTCTTAAACACTCAGTTACCCTATGTCTTTTGATTGGGGCATTTAATCCATTTACATTTAAATTTATTGTTGATAGATACTTGTTTGTTGCCATTTTTATTCTTTACCCCTGTGTTCCTTCTTTGTTTCCTTTTTTTTTTTTCTTTATAAAGCAGACCCTTTAACATTTATTGCATTGCTGGTTTGGTGGTAACAAATTCCCTTAATCCTTTTTTGACTGTGAAGCTCCTGATTTCACTCTCAATTTTGATTGATAGCCTTGCTGGGTACAGTATTCTTGGATTCAGACCCTTCCTTTGCATGACTTTGTATATTTCATTCCATTCCCTTCTTGCCTGATGTGTTTCTATTGAGATATCAGTCACTAATCTGATGGGGAATCCTTTTTAGGTAACTTTCTGTCTCTCTCTGGCCGTTTTTAAGATTCTTTCTTTGTCATTGGTATTTGCCAATTTAATTATAATATGCCTTGGCATAGGTCTTCTGGGGTTCATTTTGTTTGAGACTCTGTGTGCTTCTTGGATTTGTGTGAGTTTTTTATCCCTATATAAGGAAAGTTTTCTGTCATTATTTCTTCAAACAAGTTTTCTATTCCTTGCTCAGTTTCCTTTCCTTCTGTCACCCCTATTATGTTTATGTTGTTTTGTTTTGTGTTGTCCCAAAGTTCTCTTACTCTCCTCCTACTTGTTAATTTTTTTTCTAGAAGCTACTCTGCTTGGGTATTTTTTTCTATCTTGTCTTCTAGCTCACTGATGCAGTCTTCTGCTTCTTCTAGTCTACTGTTGATGCTTTATATTGAGTTCTTTATAGCAGTAATGCCATTTTCATTTATTCTTGGTTCTTCTTCATTTCCTCTTGGTTCTTACACATGTTGTTGAATTTGTCTTCCATTCTTTTCATCCACCTTATGACCATTTCTCTCAATTCTTTCTCTGGCAGGTTGCTTGCCTCCATTTTGTTTATTTCCTTTTCTGGTGATGCCTGTTTTTCTTTCATATGCAGGCTGTTTCTTTGTCTCCATGATCTCTCTTCTCTGGGTTTTTGGTTATGTAGTTCTTTCTCTCCTGTGCTGATTTAAAGGCACAAAATACAGCACAGCAAGTCACAATGCATAATGTACTGAACACAAATGTAGTCACAGTACTAATAACCCCAAATAAAGGTGATCACTGGAGAAAAAAGAATTAGGGGATAAGAAAGAAGAAGAAAAGAAGAAAAAGAAAAGAAAAAAGGAGTGCAAAAACAAAATTGGGAAAAGGAAAAAAATAGTAAGGGAGAAAGGAAAGAGAATGAATAGAAGAGGGGAAGAAACTATATGGGGAGATAACTCAAATAGAACAGCCACTAATCCCAACAAATGCCAACAACAGATACCTGGAGATGAATGCAAACTACAAACAACAACTAATATCATGTGAGGCGAGGAGAAACAGAAGCGAAAAAAATAACCAAAAAACAAGAACAACAACAAAAAAATGAAGAAAAAGTGAAACAATCTCACAAACAAGCATAAAAATCCCCAATATAATGAACAATCAAGCAAACAAGAGCAAAATGACAGAGAGAAAAAAAATCAGGATAGTGAAGAAAGAGGAGTGAGGTGTGTACGGACTTAGAGAAGGGGATTGGAAATTAGATATATAGGTAGGGTGAAATTTTAACAGAGGGTTAAAAGAAGGAATAGGGAAAATCAAAAGCAGGAGTAGGGTAAGAGAAACAGGACAACAAAAGGGGAAAAGTGAGGGAGAGAGTGTTGCCATAAAGGTAAAGTTGAGATAGGGTAAAATGCTGCTAAAGGGAAAATGAAAATAGAATGTAGAACAGTAATCCCAAAATAAAATAAAGAGAAAATAAAATGACACTTAAAAAAGGTAAAATAGTAGTAGTAATAATATTGATTAAAAATAAAGATGAAATAATTAAAAAGGTAAAGGCAAGTGAGAAAAAAAGACAAAATATTTAGTTTCTTAAGTAAAAGGTGAAAAAAATAAAAATAAAAATGTGCAGTAGTGAGGGTCATTCACTTCCTCTGCTCTTCTGGTTGGCATGCCTTTGTCCTGTCAGGTATTCAGGGGAGTATTGAAGTTTCCTGTGATACACTGCTGCTCTGTATTGTAAACCACATTCCTGATTTTAAAGCTGGCAGTATTTCCTTGTTTCCCAGACTGCCTTTATTTGTGTTTACAGAAGAGTCAGTTTGTGGTTCAGTCCCTGGGTGGCAGGGTTTTTGGAGTGACCTCCAGGGCTATAAGTCCTCTCTAGCCAGAATTTAGTTTTTGTTTTCCCTACTGCACTTAATACTGGTTTGGGAGAATGGGCTGCCCCAGAGCTCATTTCCTGATCCGTCACTCCCCACTCCGGTTCCCAAGTTCCACAAAAACAACTTTCCCCTGCAGTCTCCGTGAGCGACCCCAGTTGGAAGCTCCTATGTGTTAGGTTTAATAATCAAAAGCAAAGACTCAAGGAGAAGAAAAAGGAGCCTGAGTAAGTGTGGGAGCTCGCAACCTCCATGGTCCAGCTCTGTGCACAATTCTCCTGCTCCCCACATCTCTTCTGCGCATCCTCTCTCCTCTGGCACTAAGCAGCCGGCATACTGGCAAAATCCGAAGCTGCCTTTTCACGCTCCGACCAGCTATGGGCTGATTTTTTGGAATTCACTTCTGCCAGCCATCAATTGGAACAAGTGGTAATCTGAAGAAGCAAGGTCTGGTGAATATAGGGGGTGGGTTAATACTTCCCAGGTGAGATCTTTTAACGTCTTTTTCACTGGTTTTGAAGTGTGTGATGTTCTTTATCATGAAGCAAAATTACTTTGCCATGTCTTCTGGCCCATTCTCATCATTTTATGATCAAAACGTGGTTCAAATTGATTATTTATTGCTGGCAGCGATCAGTATTTGTAATTTCTCCTGGTTTTAGAAGTTCACAGTACACCACACCTTTCTAATCCCACCAAATGCAGAACATTATCTTCCTTCCGAAGCAATTTGGCATTGCAGTCAATGTTGATGGTTGACTGGATCAACCATGATTTTGTACATTTGGGATTCTCAAAATAAATCCACTTTTTATAGCCAGTCACAATTTGATGCAAAAAAGACTTTTTTTCGTGCAGTTGAAGTAACATTTTACTGATGATTTTTTGGTTTTCCATTTGTCTTTCGTTCAGTTGATGTTGCACCCATTTTCCTTCCTTTAAAATCTTTCCCATTGCTTGTAAATGATTGGAAATTGTTTGCTGAGCAACATTTAATCTTTCTGCAAGTAGTTTTTAAGTTTGACACATATATTCACCCAATAATGCTTATAATTCTAGGTCTTCAAACTTTTTCAGTTTCCTGGACTTCCTTTGTATTTCACATCAAAAATCATCACTTTTGAAGTATTTAGACCAACATTCACAAGTATCTTGAGGTGGAGCATGTTCACCATAAGCTTCCCAAAGTATATCATAACTTTTTCTTCAAAATAATGAATTAAAACTTCCTACAAATGCTCTTTTTTTTGGCATGAAATATGACATTTTTAAGCGTAAAAATATCTATGATGTTAACACCCTCAGCAAATTTGACATGAAGTTTTGAAGCTTACTGTCAATACAACAAAAAGCGTACATAGCAAATCGCATATATATTAACGTGTAACTCTATCTATTGAAAAAAATCCCCATTGTTAACCCGTACACCTGAAAGAAAAGTGAACGTTCTCAGATCTTCATAACAGAAGGTAGTTTTACCACTTGACATGAGCTCTCCCTTTAAGTTAGCTCCTCCTGCTCCCTCTTAGAATCTGAGATAGGAAAGCCCTCTTCCCCGGTGATTACATTTCCAGGGACGGTTCCTAGGTACTGAAGGAAAATATTTTTGACTTGTAAAACTGGCAAAAAGTGTTTTAAAAGATTTACATCTCAAAGGCAGAGAAAACAAATGTGCAATTGCACATTTTCTAAAGTAAACCATCTAAGGAAAGGGAGGTCAGGAACAGAGAGTCAGGAAGAAGCCTCTTTAAAGTTTAGTCAAGCTGAGGGGAATGGCAAGGTTGTCTTCATCAAGGACAGCTTCAATCACTGCTATTTCCAGGGGTAGAGTGTATTCGGGTTTTATAGTTTATGTTCTATCAAAGGCAATTATGTGAACTGAATAGGTTAATATTACAGTATGTTATTTTTCTAATCATTTCTGAAAAGAAACAGGACTCCTAAAGTACATGTATACCATCTCAGTTGATGAAACTTTATAAGTTTAAGTTATGTAATCCTCTTATATTTTTCTTGAAAAGCCACTTATATTTGGTAATCGTCCTCAAGTCTATCCTAAAGAACTCACTGGTTCACACATTTCATTAGAACTAGCTAAAGTATAATTTCTAAATGTTGCATATTTTGATACTTTTCTTCTAGGCCTTCACAATGAAGGAAGAATTGCACACTGGATTTTGTACATAATGCCATTAATTAATAATGCATTATCTCAAATATTTTTAATTTCACACATTATAATTCTCTCTGCAACTTTACTGATAAAATTTCAGATCATTCAGTTCTACTGTCTACATAGTAAATATCCCATTCATGGGAGAAGAAAAATATATTGCATTTGAATGAGTTTTCTTCCTTATTCTAGCCTTTGGAAATCATCCTATATTATTAACTCTTGTATTAGTTATAATAAGTCTAACCCATCGATAAAAACAGATAATGGTGATTCAAAATCTGTGGTCAATCCTTTATAAAAACCAAACAAAACCACAAAACTCCCAAAAAACATTAAAAGGATTGTTTATTGCCCTAATCAGTTTGGCTCAGTGGATAGAGTGTTGGCCCGTGGACTGACGGGTCCCAGGTTCAATTCCGGCCAAGGGCATGTACCTTGGTTGCCGGCACATACCCAGTAGGGAGTGTGCTGGAGGCAGCTGATTGATGTTTCTCTCTCATTGGTGTTTCTAACTCCCTATCCCACTCCCTTCCTCTCTGTAAAAATCAATAAAGTATATTTTTTTAAAAATAAAAGGATTGTTTATTATTTTAAAAGAACAGTTAAAGAAAAATGTATCCTCTGTTCTATTTAGTTAAGGCCTGTCAAGAAATGTGGTAAGGACTGTTTTTGTCATTGGTAAAAGTCAGCAACCCTTATTTTTGAGGAGAAAAATTTGGAAGTCTAGCCTTAGTCACAATGAAGAGATTATAATAATAACCCGGAATGGTGAACAGAATGCTTACGTTGGGCTTAGAAATCTTTATTCTGAATCCTGTGAGATAGAGTATACTCAAAGTAGCCAAGAATCTAAATGTTTCTAAAGAAATAGGACCTTCCATAACAACTATGGTTTGGGAGAAATTGAATTACGTATTCTCAATCAGATTCAGATGAGAATCTTATGTATGTATTCCATCTTGGAAAAGCTAGGGTACACAGCATCTAGATGCAATCAAAGTTAATTTTGTAGACTCGAAAATTCATCTGTGGGAAGGTAGAATTATTATTATTAAAGAGTATTCTGTGCCTTTTTTTTAAATCCTCACCTGAGAATATGCTTTTATTGATTTTTAGAGAAAGAAGAAGGTAGAAAGATAAACACTGATCTAAGAGAAAAAACATCAATGGGTTGCCTCTCCTATGAGCTCTGACTCAGGATCAAACTTGAAACTTATGTGCTATGACTGGGAATTGAACCCACAAACTTTTGCTGTCCATGATGCTGCTCCAACCAACTGAATCACTCTGGCAGGGCAAAAAAAAAAGAGTATTCTGTGTCTTTCATTGCATGTTATACTCCACTGCTTATGAACCTTTCCTTAGTAAACAGAGGTATCCATATTGAAACTATGAGAATTAAGATTGCTATAGTTTTAGGGGAAAGCCAGGCAGTGCCCAGCTTTTGGACCTTCACAGTGAATTTTGCTTGTTGTTTTTCAACTAAAGGTAAATCTGAGGAGAGTGGAAATTAGGATGATGATCTAGGAAGAGCATGGAAGATATTTCAGGAAAGGCAGGCTATGAATGAGAAGAGGGTAAGGGGCTTGCCTTCAGAGGAGCTCAAGGCCTGAGAGGTAGGCATCAGTATTTATGTCATATTCTGTAAGCACCAAAACCTTACAGAAAATAACCAACCTCTATACAATGGAAAGTAAAATAAATGATTTCAGACAATTAAAAAAGATACCAATCTATTAGAATGAGTCTCATGTTCTGAAAAATTTTAGCCCAACATTACTGATGTTATTAAAAGTAGTAAGATCATAACAAGTACTCATTAGAATTGCATATGTGAATGTTTTTAATTATGTTATATTCTTGAAATTATTGAGAAGCTGTAAATCAGAACAACAAAAAGACAAGTTTAAGAAATAAAGTATTTTAGGAATTTTCAAATGCAAATGTTGGCAACAACAGCAAAAAAAAAAAAATCTTTGCTTCTTTTTCTTTGCCTCTTTTTCAAATCAAATATTTTATGTGAATAAAATATTGTGACAGAAACAATAAAGTTTTGAAAATTCAGTGATACCCACCTCCATCTGGGATGCTGTTTTCTGAAATACTCACATGTTCCTGAGGCAGACAGGAGTCAAACTGAGTCTAGGACTTCCAAAACAGTAAACACAAATTCTTCTGTTAGGTCATTCTTTTAATGACTATTTATCTAATATGTATTATGTGGAAGTCACTATGTAAAATGTTAGGAAAATATCAATGGACCATCTTGAGACAACTTCCCCATTGTCCAAGATGATTAAATAGATACACTCTTCTGCATTCCTCCAACTAAGTAAAACTAAAAATTTCAGACATTATATAGAAAACAAATAATATTACCCAGAAGCTAGAGAAAATGAGTCAGATCATCCAAGGAGCTCAAGACACCAGGAACAACGGTGGAAGTTCACTGGGTCTCCCTATCATTTCATATATTCCAGACTAGACCTGCAGAAACTGGCACCCTGGCAGTGCCAATCGATGCCACCAATTATCCCCAGGAAAAGCTTGTGCTCTGTAGCTAAAAGACTAGTAAAGAGGCAGCCTAGAAAAACAATAAACTATTTATATGATAACCACTTTACTCCAATCAAATACCAGAGACCAAATTACAGCTAAATTCCAGCAAACTCAAGTCATAAGCCGAGACTTTCACCCTTGCAGGTAATAGCAAGGTGACCCAACACACCCACCAGGGTTGTATCAAAAGAATGAATGGGAACTTTTATCCCAGCCTGCAGTAAAAGGCTTCCCACCCCCTCTGTCAATGGAGTCCAGTGGGGAGCAGTGAGGGGATGTTCCTCTCCCTCCTGCTCCTAGCCAGGGCAGTATGAGCATAATGGGGTCTGATTCTCATTCAACCCAGCAGTCACACAGAGGTTCTCACTGCAGGGTATCAAAGGATGACAAGTGGAATACTCAGGTTTTGCCCTACCTGACAGTAATAAGATAGCAGCCACTTCTTTCATCCAACACAGCTATATCAAAGAAAACCAGCTAAAATACAACACTTAAATAATCTCCAGAATCTTATAATACTAAAAATGCCCAGGTTTCAGATGAATATGACTCATTGTACCATGACCCAAAATGCTCTCAAAGTGAATAAAGACAAGATAACCAACAGATACTAACTCCAAGATGATGCAGATATTAGAATTACATGACAAGAATTTTAAAACACCTATTTAAAAAAGTGCTTCAATAAACATTACACATATGCTTGAAAGATGGAAAAAACATAACGCAGTAAGGGTTTTTTATGATACTTGTCTTAATTTTAGTTTGAATTTTTTATTTCTAGAGTCGAGCACCCAACTAGATATATCTATTGATATTATGCTGTAACATGCACTGACAAGTGTGTTATATGAGAAAAGAAGGGAGAAAAGTTCTCTCCAAAGATTCAGTGTGGTATGATATAGAAGGTTATCTGTACACTTAAGAGTGATTTTAGAATTTTCATTGCAAGAAAATGTCATAACCTATAGTCCATTCTTATCTCTCTAATAAAAATGGCTGTGAATGTCACAATTCTTTGATATTTCTTATACATTTCAACATAGTCAAAATTGCATACTCTTATTCCCATACATTTCTCAAAAAGTAAGGAACTCAGAAATATCAGCCTGGGCAACCATATGGCAAGTCTGGGGCCTTAAATTTCATTTTATGTGATATTTTTCAAAATATAATTTCCTTTTCATATGCATATTGCTTTTGGTCTTAGGCATCTTCTATCTTTGTTTTTGAAATAATATAATTAGTTAGCTTGTTTGGCATGGTATTATACAAATAATAAGTGAGATTATTATGATTATTATTGATTTGGGTTGATAGTTAAACCTTTGTTAAACTCAGAAAACAGACATCTATCCTCATATATTCATATACCATTTCTGACATGTGGTGTCTAAATACTTTGGCAAGAGGTTATTTAATAAAAAAATAGAAAGAAGGAAAAACAATGACTTTCTAAGTATCAGCATGATAGGTTAAATGTTATTGGGAATGAGTAGAGGTTCCCTTGAGCAACCTCTGCCTGAGGCTGCAGACATGGGCAGAAGACCCCCAAACCCCTCTGATCACTGGCTTCACAGAGCTCAGGCCACTGCGATCACTGGCTCTGATCCTGCCCCCTGCCATCGCTGGCTCTGCCCTTGCCCCACAGGCAGCCTCTGGCCAAGGCTGCAGGCCTGGGCAGGGGACCCCCAGACCTCTGTTTTGCCAGCTCCACTGGTGCCCAGACCCCTGCGATCGCAGGCTCCTCCCCTGCCCCACCAATTGCTGGCTCTGCGGAACCCAGGTCCCTGTGATCTATGGCCTTGCCCCTGCCCAAGCCTGAGGCCTTTGACCCAGGCCTTATGCCTGGGTAGTTCACCCTCATACCCTCTGATCACCGGCTCTGCCCTTGCCCATGCCTGAGGTCTCTGGTGAAGGCCTCTGGCCTAGGCAGGGGAATTCCTGCCCCCTCTGATCACCTGTTCCTCCCCTCAGGTTCCCTGCCTCCCCCACCACCTGCCTGGCTAACAGGCCTGACCACTTCAGTGGCGGGGCTGAGCCGGACTGGAAACCGCCATCTTGTGGCTATGGGTGCCACCATCTTGTGGCCATGGGGGTGGGCATCTTTGTCATGGAGTGATGCCTAACTTGCATATTACTCTTTTATTAGACAGGATGTGGCTATGGGCACCTCCATCTTGTGGCTATGGGTGCCACTATCTTGTAGCTATAGGGTGGCCATCTTTGTCACAGTGATGCCTAATTTGCATATTATTCTTTTATTAGATAGGATAGGTCAGATAGAAGAATGTCAGGGCTACCAAAAAGATAAATCCAATGTAAATTAGTAAAAAAAAAAAAAAAATACGTGGGGGCCCTAACTGGTTTGGCTCAGTGGATAAAACATCGGCCTGCAGACTGAAAGGTCCCAAGATTGATTTCCACCAAGGACATGTACCTTACTTGTGGGCACATCCCCAGTGGAAGGTGTGCAGGAGGCAGCTGGTCCATGTTTCTCTCTCACTGATATTTCT
>PVJC01023277.1:0-20748 GCA_004026665.1 Murina feae | reverse complement strand
GGAAGTCCCCACGTTGCATGTCCCGCGGGTCGGGACAATACCTAACTGCTGAGGAGCCCATACAGCACCCCTGACCCTGACTCTGTCCCTGGAAGTCATAATGTGAACCAACACCTGAAACATGGAGATATGACTGGGCAAACAGAAAAGGCTTTTTAATGAAAGACAATTATTATGGAAATAGAAAAGGGGTGTCAAATCAACTTTTATCTAGTGTATTCACTTAGATTAAAAAAGCTATTCCCATACTTAAAATAAAGGAGTAGGTGGCTACAATAAAGATAACACTATCTTTTAAACTAAAGAAATAATTACTAACTGTACGATACAGTGCAATTACCTATAGGCATGATGTTATCCAGTAGATATGTAGAACATATTCTTTTTGCGTAATTGAAACTTTAAACCTGTTGAACTGCAGCACATTAAACATTTAAAATGTTAGATCTTACATTAAATTGTTTTTACCCCAATAGATAAAGGCAATAAGATTGATAGCAGATTATTAAATAGAAAATTCAAAGAAAATGTTTAGAGGAAATTAATTACAACCTAGAACTCTATACTAGAAAGCTAACCATAAGTTCAAACATATTTGGAAAAATTTAAAAACAGAATATTTATCATGTAAAAAGATGAGATTAAAAAGGATGTGGTTCCTTAATGAAGTTATTCTATTTCAAAACACAATAAAATATTAATATTTGAAGTAGATTAATATTCTTTCTTAACATTCACTATTTGAAATCACATAAAATTAATCAACAGCAATCTGGATCACTGCTTATGTGCTAGGAAATAAGAAAGTTAGTCAAACATTTCATTCCCACAATATTCTTATCCTGTTATTCTTAGTATTTTTATTTCTGATGAGAAATGAAATCTGACTTAATTTAATCTAATATGGGCCAGTAAGTAGCAACATCAGTATGATTATGAAATTCTATCTCATTTCAAAGTCAAAGCTCTTAACTGTCCAGTGGTCACTCTGTAAAACATGTCACCTACAAGCACACTTTGGTCATTAAGTATTCAACTTGATTTTCACCATTTCTATGAGCAGCTCCTGCTTGATTAATGTCTACCAGGATTGAGCACATCAATCCCTTTCTCCTGTCACCTAACATTTTCCTATCATGCTCCAGATTCTTTGTGTAAATCAGCATCTCATGGGTTTTCCCTGCTACCCACAACCTAGATAATTTGGCTGCTATGTTTTCCTGGGAACTGAACTACAGAAAGGGCATCTGAGCTGGAGAAACACAGACCCAGTCAGTTCTAATCTTGTCTCCTCTACTCATTAGACATGGAATATTGGGACATACCTCATAAGTTTATAAATTCCTTCAACTTCATAAAGAATTTATTTTTAAAAATATATATTTTTTTGATTTTAGAGAGGAAGGGAGAGGAAAAGAGAAACATCGATGATGAGAGAGAATCATTGATTTGCTGCTTCCTGCATGCCTCCTGCTAGGGATTGAGCCCACGACCCAGGCATGTGCCCTTAGCTGGAATCGAACCTGGAACCCTTCAGTCCACCGGGGACACTCTCTTCATTGAGCCAAACTATCTGGGGCAACTATTTCTTTCTTTTGTGATATTTTTGAAAATTAACTTGGATAAAGATATGCACCCTCTCTCTATATAATAATGCATATAATTGTGTGTGTGTGTGTGTGTGTGCATGTGTTTAAATATAAGTGCATGTGCATATCTTTCCCAGGCCAAGTACTCTCTTTTTCATTCCACTGGGATGTTATTCCCCCTTTATGTATTGATTTGAATTCTGTGCAGTAGCTACCCTAAATTATAATGTACAAGAGGCCTGGTGCACAAAATTCATGCACGGGAGATGGGGAAGTCCGTCAGCCCAGCCTGCATCCTCTCACAATCTGGAACCCCTTGAGGGATATCAGGCCTAAACAGGCAGTCAGACATCCCTCTTGTCATCCAAGAGGCTGCATGAACCAGTGATCATACTTTTCATATCAGTGAAAGGCATCTTGCTATTGTATGGGCAGCTACAATTTTTTGTCCTGATTTTAAAAAGTAGTTCATAGCATGATCTTTCTGAGTCAGTAGTTCCATTTTCCCTATCTTATGTGTAGAAAAATTGAAGCAGAGAGAAGTTAAATAATTGACTTTGTCATACAATTATAAGTGTCAGAATCAGGGCTGACCACAAAATGTGCAAGCCAGAGTCCATGAATGTCATTACTGCATCATCCTGTTTTTTCAGTGCCAGGTTTTAATTTTTAAATCTAAGAGACTATTCCCAATATATAGGGTAGAGTCCCTAGGTCTGGGCGGTAATCAGAGCCATCTGTGGGGCAACCATTAAGCGAGGTGATTGGGGAGGGCCCACTGGCACCTGCCTTGGCTAGTCCTGCCCCCCCCCAATTGTTGCCACAGGTCACCTCCCTCTTGGGGCCAGAGGCTCAATGCAGGAGCTGCCCCCAACTGAGGGCAGCTCCTGTGTTGATCCTCTTCCTCTGATGGTCAGTGTGTGTTATAGCAACCAGTTGTTCTGCTGGTCATTCTGCTATTTGGTCAATTTGCATATTAGGGTTTTATTACATAGGATGTTGCTCTAAGGAAAGTTTGTACCTTTACTATCCTTGATGAGTCTATTTCTCATAATTTGAAACTGATTATAAAAGTAAGAAAAGTAAGAGTGAATTGGATGGTAATAGGGTGCTATACTCAGATGTTTTAGCACAAGGAAAAACCCAGAACATCAAAAAGCTGTCCCTGGACATGGCTCCTCTGCTGGATAAATTTGGAAACTCAAACTTTTGTAGTTTTTTTAAATTTCCAGTAAAGGGTCATAAAATAGTACCAGCCTTGCCAACATTCTCAGTGGCTAGTGCTCCAGCCTGAGCACCAGTGGGTGGCTGATTTGATTTCCAGTCAAGGACAGTCAAGGGCACTTACTTGGGTACTTGGGTTGCAAGTTTGATCCCTCTGGGCACACATGAGAGGCAACCAATTGATGTGTCTCTTTCACATAGATGTTTCTCTCTCTCTCTTTTTCTCCTTACCTCCCTTCCATGCTCTAAAAATCAATAGAAAAAAATATCCTCAGGTGAGGATTAACAACAACCACAAAATAGTCACAGCCTAGGTGTAAAAGTTCTGTAACACAAGACTGGGACTGGACTAGTCTTGACAAGTAGAGTCTGGGCACTTGACAAATGAGCTCCAGTAGAATCATTTTCTGTTCCTCTGAAGGGCACACATCCATTGCACAGGACACTAACACAGCTTATACATTTCTGTGGTCATGAGAGAAATATTTATTATATTGTGCAGGACCCTTAAATGGGTACTTTACATTGAGTGACAGTTTCATACAACAATTTTAGAGTTGGGTACAGTTTAAAATCACAACTTGTGTTTTATAAAAAGAAATAAAAATGTATTCATTGTTACACACCATGTAAGAGAAGAGACTTAAAATCAAACACTCTGAACATAAAATTTTACTCTGGGTTCATATATAGCATTTGTTTTTCCCCTCAACTGTCTAATGACACTGCTGTATGCTGGGCAGCAAAGAGACATGCACTCAAATACTCCCTAGTTTTTGGTGGGTGGGGTGATTATGGATGATCCTAAGATCCTGAGTGCTTTTAGACAGGTTCTGACACACCTCTCAAAATCAGTGATAAAGGAAAATATGGAGAAATATCAGGGCAGAGATGTTACACCAATATTGTTCTGTCTTTAAGTGGGATAAGATATCTGTCTCTGAGAATACAGAAAAGGGTAACTGGGTAAATAAGATTCTCTTCTAACTTAATCCAGAAAGAGTTGCAAGTCCCAAGAATGGGTAAAAGTTCTAAAGAAGAGAGACAACAAGGAAGAGAAGGTTCGAATGTAGAGATCAGCTCAGGTGCAGGAGACGAGCCCCAGGACAAGGGTTGCTACACAGAAGTAGGTGAGGGAAGGAGAATGTTCAGGAGCTCGGTGGGCACAGAGTCATGGGAGCTGGGCATTTCCAAGGATTGAAATAGGGATAAACATTCTGAGAAAAGTGACAGTTAGAGAACTTGTAGATGAGTGCCCCATGGTTTGTGACATTAAAAAATGAGACAGTGCTGGCTTCATAGTCTAGGAAAACACCAACTCGGCGGGGAGGAACAGCCATGAAAAGAGTCAAGACCTTGGGATCAGAGGTGGAAGAGTCTTCAAAGGCATTGTACTCAGATTCATTCTTTAACCCTACAACCCAGTAGCCATTTTCAGGTCTGAATCTGGAGTAAGCGTTTTGGTAATCTGTGCCTCGTTTAATACCAAATTTTTTATTACAGGGACGTTTTCTACAGTATACCCCCAGGATCCAGGCAGTCTTCTTGGACACATCTATTTCCCAGTAGTGTTTTCCTGATGAGAAATATTGGGAGCCCAAGACACCATAATTATAATACTTTATAGGCCAAATTGGCACAGATGCCAACTGTCTGTGATCCTCTGAAAGGGTGAGATTCAAATTTAAGTTGAATGGATTAAATGTCATGTCCACTGCAGAGAAAAAGAAAAAGATAAGATTAGTTATAGACACAGGGGTTGTTTTATCTGGTGACTTGGAGAGGGAACTTAGAAGGTGACTAGGAAATACTTGTATTGATAATTGGACAACTGGGGTAAAGCTCTGGAGCAATGAATTATGCATACATATTGGGAAGTGAGGGAAACACATAGGGCTAAGATAATCAGATTTCACTGAAACCACAAACTTCTGAAAGAGGATCAGAACACAGTGATTTGAAGACCCAGTAACTTCTTACCCCAGTAGCACTGGACACGTGTTAGCTCTGAAATGATAAAAGATTTAATAATGTTTATTGGAAGCAAATGATTAAAAACTGGTAGCTTGTCTCTAAAATAGGGGCAGGGGAGAAGACTACTGTGAGGCTAAGAGAATGAACCATAATCTAGCATTTCTCCCTTAACCACATCTCCATCAGCAACATCCCTTCTTCTCTGAACACCCTCCTTTCTATCTTCATGTGAGACTATATCAGCCCCCAACCCATACCCCAGTTTAGTCCCTGACATCATAAACGTCCTAGATCCACACTCTTGCCATGGGTCTCCTCACCTTTAAACAAGTGCAGCATGCCTCTCAGATCTGGAGCATGGAATCCATGCTTCAGTTTTTTGGAAACAGTTTCTGGCTTTTTCAATGTCAATACTTCGCTCCTGGGGATGAAAAAGAAAATGTTAATCCTACATCTTATACTGTTTTGTTTTTCTAATACCACTTTCTTCCTCTCCTCTCATTCCATTAATGCACTTGAACCTGCTTCTCTGAGAAGCCTGAGGAGGGAAGAAGGATGTCCCCTGCTATTGGAGCCAGAAGAAATGTGCTCGTGTCTACTTTCCCAGTTACCCTCTGTGTGACTTTGGGAAGATCTTCACCTCAAAGTAGGAGTTTCTTCTTCTAAAAAATATTATGACTAGCCTTTCCCTTGTTACCTCATGGAAAGAATAGAGATTAGCTGAAATAATGTATAAGAAAAGCTTTTGTTACCTCTAAAAAAGGTATGTAATATCTGTCCTCTTCCACATCATAAAGAGTCTCCCATAAAGGGGCCCCAGATGTGGGTTCCAGGCAGATCAGTGGTGAGTCCGCAGATCCTGACTGGGATACAGTCTCCTTTTGGAGAGCCTTAGAGCCTCTGCCCCAGTCAAAAGTCTGAACTCCAGTGGTGTGGCCACAAATAACATTGGAGATTTCAGGTATTCTGAGAAAAGGTAAAAATACTTGGCAAAGGAAAAGTTGTCTACTGAACAAAAATGGTTAGAATCTCATGTGTTTGTAAAGAACTTGAAGCTTCCAGATGAAAAGGCGACGTCAGACACAAAGGCTACACTTTCCTATTTAAGCTTTTAAAGTGTGTGACTAAGAGACATTAATTATTGGCACAAAGGTCAAAGCCACAAAATACAAGGCTAAGGTCTATTTTTGGAATTCAAAAGAGAACCTTGTAAAATGATCTGGTCTCCTCTATTCCTGTTAAGCAAAGTAATTATAAAGGTGCTGCCTCATAATCTATTTTAGAGCTCGATGAGGCCCTGCATATGATAAAGACAAGCATCTAGAAATACAGGAACCAGAGCAAGGGCAGAAAGTGAATTGAATGTAGTAATAAGAGTCTGATAGTGAAGTCCCTTATCCTTATTATCCTTACTGGCTCTAACTGTGAATTTCAACCATTGAATTCACTACCATAGAATTTGGTTCATTCTCAATAAATATGGGACACTTAAATCCTCAGCAATTTAAAATAACACTACATCTAACTTTTCTTGCTTTGGGAGAGTTTTTATTCCAGTTGATGACCAAATAAATCTCATGACTGTAAACCTTTCTTCATAAGTGCACCACTCCTGGTCAACCATACGCACCATTTAATGATTCCACTCGTGTCCTAGGAAGAATAAAGAAAACATGAATCAAGGAGTGTAAATATCAGAGCAAGATTAATGAAAGAAAGGATAGAAAAATAAAAATTTATTTGAAAATATCAACAAAATTGGCAAACCTTTAGCTGGACATTCCAAGAATAAAAAGAGAGAGGAGGAAAATTACTAAAATAAGGAATTAAAAAGGGGACATCACTATTGACTTTATAGAAATTAAATATTAGAAAAGGTAATGGACTATTGTATGACAATAAATTAGATAACCTAGATTAAATAGACAAGTTCTTAGAAACACAGAAACTACCAATACTGATTCAGGGAGAAATAGAAAATTTGAATAGGCCTGAAACATGTAGAGATTGGATTGGAAAATCTGATAGATCAGAAACTTGTAGAGATTGGATTGAAAAATCTGAATAGACATGAAACATGTAGAAATTGGAGTGGATTTCCAGCAAAGAAAAATCTAAACCCAGATGGCCTTTCTGGGGAATTCTACTAAAAGTTTAAAGAACAAATATTACAAATAATTCATAAATTGTTCTCAAAAAATAGAAGATGGAATACTTCCCAACTCACTCTATGAGGCAAGTACTATTCTGATGCTAAAACCAGACAAATACATCGTATGAAAGGTAAACTATAGGCCAATATTCTTTATGAATATAGAAACAAACTGTTAAACAAAATAATAGAAGATTGAATCCAGCAAAATAGAAAGGATTATATATCATGGCCAAGTTTTCATTTTATTCCAGAGATGCAAAATTGGTTGAACATAAAAGCAATCAACATAAAACATCATATTAATAGAACAAACGATAAAAAACACACACATAGCTATTTCAAAAAATAGAAAAAATAATCATTTGCCAAAATCCAACTCCTTTCATGATAAAAATAAAACAATAATAACAATAAACTAGGAATAGAAGGGGACTTCCTCAACCTGATAAAGGCGTCTAAGAAACATCCACATCGAACAAATGTCATACTAAATGATGAAAATGAAAAACTGAGTACTTTCCCCCTGAGATCAGGAAAAGATGGAATGTCTGCTGCCATTATTTGTGTTAACATGGTACTAAAGGTTCCAATCGAGACTATTAGACAAGGAAAAGAAGTAAAAAGCATCTGTATTGGAAAGGAAGTAAAATTCTCTTTATCAGCAGAATGCTTGATGTTATGTACAGAACCCTCTTCCAGTTTTTTTAATTTTAACTCACACACAGGTGCTGTTGATTCCAAACTTTACATATTGAATCATTGTCTATTGTGTCTCCTCATGAATCCAGAATAATACATTCCACAACAAAGAAGCATAGCAGCAAGGCAGAATATCTAAAACAGAATCTCTATTCACCAAACCGCATTGTTTTCTTTCTTATGCCCCCTTGTCAAAATGGTAACAATACACATTCAGTCCCTTCCCCAAACACTAAAACATCTTACCAATCCGTCATTTCCATATCCTTAACTTATTCTGGTTGTCTGCATTTCCACATCATTACTACTATGGATTGATTTGTTTCTGAACATTATGTATCAATATATAGGTGTCCCCAAAATGTATACATACTTTGAATCATTATTACTTATTCAATGGGTTAAGTCTGAAAAGAAAGAAACATTAATTGAGCTATCAGAAAAAAAAAAAAGTGTGTATACATGTTTTGGGGATGTTCTATATTTGGCCTTACTCTTAATGCCACTGGCCAGGTTTACAACCAAAGGAATGTTTTGTTTGCTGTGTTAGCAGAGAGTTAAAAAAATGTGTTCAGAGAGATGTTACTTTAGTCACAGATGGATCTGACAGATCAAATCCTGGCCTTTTTGTAGGTAGAAAACAGGAGGTTTATCTTGGTGCAGTGGCTGATGCAATGCTGTGAGCACACTCCAGCAATTCAGATCTTTCTGGCAAACCAGGAAGATGGCAACGCCCACCTGAGCCCCTCCCAGAGCCACGTACACAGTACTCCGACCTTATGCTCATTGGCTCCCTAAGAAGACGTTCCATGATTGGCCACCTCCACTATATATACTGCTGTATTTCCTCAATAAAATTAGACCTGCGTCACAGAACCTGGTCTCCAGAGTCGTGCATGCAAGCATCCTAGTGCTTAGGGGCTCCCTTGTCCTCACCTCTGGGAGACCCCCTGCTTCATCTTTTTGTGCTTCATGATTCTCTTTTCTTCCCTATCTGTTGACTTTATTCTCAGGTGCTCTATAAGGTCAAAAGAATCTTTTAGTGTCAACACCAGGATTAGAGCCCAGGGGCACAGAAGAGAAGGCAAGTTAGACTGTGTTTTAAGAATCTCAGATTGGGTCACCCTTTTTACCTGCAGCAGCTCCATGGCTGACCATTCACTGCGACGCTCCAGATCTGAGATGAGCTCTTTCAGAAAGTGGCTCTGCTGAACCAGTTCATGTGCAGCCTTAGCTAAATAATATAGGGTCTTCGTCTCCTCTTCCTCCAATTTCTGCAGTTCTCTTTGCTCTTCACTGTCCAGGATGTTTCTAAGCTGATTAAATTCTCTTTGTATCCTTTGTTTCTCAGCCTGTATCTGATTCTGCAAGGTGAAACAAGAGAGGGAAGTAATGAATCTCTCAGCCTGAGAGCCTACTGTGAAAGGGATTAGGAGAGAGGAAAAAAAAGTTTTTTCAGGTAAATCTAACTAGAAAAGGAGTAGAAACAGGGGAGCGATTTGGGGGGAAGCTGTTTTTCCTTTTCAGTACAAACCAAAAAGGCCTCAGACTCTCTTATCTAGGGCAACCCTGGAGCAAATATAAAACTGGAGTGAGGTTTAGGTGGTAGACAGCTGTCCTGAACATTCATGTCTTCCCACACTCTCACATTTGAACCTTGAATATTGTCTTCCTTCCACTGGAGGTATCAGAACCTCACTGGAAAACAGGAATAGAAGACAGAATTCTTCAGTCTTCCTCACCATTAAGACTATTTTTGCTCTCAATTCCAAATATCTGTGTGTACAATTGTAATTGTAATATATTTACTTGTAACATCTACTCTCCTGTCTTCATCCCCAACAGAGACAGGACAAGAAAGAGAACTAATCCAATGGTTTCTGGACTCATTCAACGTCAGGGAATGAAGAGAAAAGGGGCTTCTTTGTGATTGGCATGGACGTTCCTGTCAAGATTCCTATGTCAGAATCCCCCAGGAAGAGTCTCCTCCTACCTTCCAGGAAGTTCTCTCTTCTCTGATGTCAGTGCCCAACTTCTCAGCTTCCTGATGCTCCTTCCTCAGCCTGTCCAGAGCTGCCTGGAGCCTTTCCTGTGAGAGAGAGGAATCATACCAGAGTCAAGCCCTGGTCTTTCTGAGCACCTAGAAACAGAATAAATGAGGAATAAATAAGGCTGATCTCAGAAGAGACTGGGTTGCTGATTAGAATCTAGTGATTATAATCTATGACCTGGGAGAAAATCTGAGGAGGTGAATATTTTCTTTATTCCTGGGGGATGAAAATCACTACCACCTCACCAAGAGTAGCCTGATTTTCTTTCTTTTTAGAGTAAACATGGATTCTGTTATGACCAAGGAAAGTCCTATCCTCTTATTAAAACTCTTTCCACAGCCCATTCCCAATGTCCAACAACAACCAGCCTCCTGGGAGGAGCAATGAGAGCTAAACTTATAAAAGAAATTCTCCACCCACACAACGGAGAAAAGAGGAAAACTTTTCATTCTTGGCCAAAGTCTGTACTTAGGCTCATCCTTTATGTAAATGGAAGGAATACACAGTGATGTCCCTCAGGCTTGGGAAGCCAGCACAGGGTAAGGGACACATGGAAGGAAAGTACAGGAGCCAGTACTAAGATGTTGTGGTGAGTAAAGTAGGAGGGACAGGTGAGATTTCCCACCTCAACTCCCTCCAACCTGAATCTTACCTGGCATTCCTTGACTACCTCCTCCATGAGGAATATCTGATGACCACAGTGCTCCCGGGACCACTCACAAAGCTGACAAATAGCCTTCCTGTCCTCTTTACAAAAGAGTCGGAGTCTCTCTCCATGGCTCAAACAGAGATCTTTCATCTGCCCTTCCTCTGGGCTTAACTTGACTTCTTTGACCTTCTCTACTATGCTGGCCAGATGCTGATTAAGCCATAGGTTTCCAAATGAGTATCTGACACCACACACAGGACAGCTGCTTTCTCCTCCTGGGCCGATCTCTGACTCCTTGTTGTTGGTGATGCAGGCTTGGCAGAAGCTGTGGCCACAGTTTAGACTCAGGGGTTCTGTCAAAAGTTCCAGGCAGATGGCACAAGTCACCTTCTCCTTCATGTTCACCAGGAATTTTAAAGCCATGGCAGCTGCTCCCCTTGTTTCTTCCTGAGGCTCTTCTTGTTTAAAGATTCCTAGATGGATGGGCAGATTGAAAGGATATGGTATAAGAATGGCATAAATAAAAGGGATGCTAACTGTGCACACCTTAAAGATTGGCCAAGGCTGAAAAACTGAAAGACATAAAAAAAAAATAGGGGAAAATGAATTCAGTGACTTGGGTAAGCCACCAATGCCTCATAGCTTTTGCTTTTCTTTCAGCCTGGAATGATCCTCTTGTGACATTTGCATGACTTCCTTACACTTCACTGAACTTCCTTCTTGCATATCTAGTATGACTAACTTTTCTACAGTACAACCACCAAAACATCATTTGGTGTCTTATTTGACATCTTTTTCTCAATACATATGTATATGTATATGATGTATATGTATATGTATATGTATATGTATATGTATATGATGTATATATCTAAAATAATAAAAGAGCAATATGCAAATTGACCATTACCTGAGACACCTAAGCCATGCCAACCAGCCAACCAGAGCAGCTGTATGCAAATTAGCCCAGCCAAGATGGAGGCCAGCAGCCATGGAGCTAGAGCAAACCAGAGGCTTCTATTGCAACTGCCTGCCTAGGCTGGCTGAGCCTCTGCTCACGGCCAGGCCCACCAGCCAATCAGAGAGGCTGTATGCAAATTAACCCAACCAAGATGGAGGCTGGTAGGGCCGCTCTGCACTGGGAGCCTCCTCAGCCGGCATAGCTGTGCCAGGTGTGTCAGCTCAGTGGGGGGAGGGGTGTCCAGCCTGGTGCCTCCTTGGGCGATCCAGGAGCATCCATCCTGGGTCTGCTGCCTGGCTTTGCCCCCAGCGGCCTCCTTGGGGTGTATAGGAGTGCCCATCCTGGGTCAGCTGCCTGGCTCCACCCCAGGGGCCTCCTCAGGGGCATTCAGGAGCACCCGTCCAGGGTCCGCTACCTTTATCTGCTCCCCCAGGGGCCTCCACAGGGCATGCAAGAGTGTCTGCTGCACAGTGCAGAGCATCCGAAGCCAGTCCGCTGCCTGGCTTCACCCTGGGTGTGTTTGTTCAGCAGCAGGGCCACACCGAGGGATCCTGGACCAGCATTCGCCCCTGGTTCACCACCCAGCTCTGTGCCAGGTGTGTCCCCTCAGTGGTGGGGGCCCACCAGGCATGTGCAATCATGGGCCCTCCAGTGGGAAACGTCCAGGCCTGCATTCACCAGCCCTCCCACCCCCCAGTGCACGAACCCTGAAGGGGCTGTGGGCAGCCTGAAAATGGCCCTCAGCCCCTCACCCAGGCTGGCCAGGCATGCCAGCAGGTGGACATCTCCCCTGAGGTGTCCCAGACTGCAAGAGGGCACAGGCTGGGCTGAGGGACCCCCACCCCTCGAGTGCACAAATTTTTGTGCACCGGGCTCCTAGTATGTATATATTATAATATATATTATATGTATATGTATATGTATGTATATATGTATATATTATAATATATATTATATATATGCTATATAATATATGATATCCTTCCTTAAATATCCTACTCCTAAAGTGTAATCCACTTTACAGACACTTTGTCTGGGAACACAATGCTAGATAAATATATAAAGAACCTCATATCTCCATAGGTGATTAAACTTTTTTTAAAAATCAGTCTTTTGTCTTTTCTTTCCTTTAATTAGCAGTTCACCGATAGGTGAGCTTTTGGAACACATAAATGGTTTCCAGTCTGTCCCACACAAAGCCCTCTCATATTTACTCCCCAGCGACACTGATAGATACAGCAAGGACCACTGTAGGGAACTAATCTTATTACTAACAATTATGAACTAGTTTCAATTATACATCACTTTGACCTATTTATTCCTCATGTAAAAATCCTTAAAAAATAAGAATACTCTCTTTTTCCTGATGTATACATGGAATCAAGTGACTTACAAAGATTATTTAATTTAGTAAGTGAATTAGAATGAATATAATGTCTTCAGGGTCCTCTTTCAGAGGTCTGGTAGTTATGATAAACACTACCATACAGAATTACACATTTTGGGGAAATTAAATAGGAGATCATCAAAAAATCACGTTGGAATAAGTAAGGATTAGGCTGAAAGATAAAAGATGAGAAGGAAATATGGAATGGTAAAGAGGAAAAATATTTTAGGGAGAAGAATGCCCTATTGATGGAGGACACAGCATCTTTTACTAATTTTAGAACACTGTGGCTGCCGTGCAGAGAGCTGCTAGGCCTTTTGCAATACCGGAGCTTAAAGGATCTAGAATTGTGACACTTCGTAAATGATATAAAAGTGTCAGTCTCTTGTTTACAAAAGACCTGTTGTGGGGGGTATAAAGTACTTGCTAGATCTCTGTACAAACCCTCATCAGAGCTCACCTGAGGCAGTCATGCCAACGTGCTGTATCTCCTAAGCTGAGTAAACCTGGCTGTTTTATGTCCTGTTGTCACATGAGTAGGGATGACAAGCCAAACCTGAAAGTATAGCTGGAGGTCAATCAGAAGACATGTCACAGAGCAGTAGAATGGTGACACGGACTCTTACAGCCTGGACTAAATATGGACAAGGAGCTGTAAGGTGAGTGGAGAAGATTTCAGTGGCTATTCACTTTCTGTCCCCTTAAACTTCTTAGCAAGACCATTGAATCTTTGGCCTCCTCCTGGGCAATAGTCAATCCTGTTAATGAGCTCTGAACAAAGAAAAACAGTAAGCAGCAGAGTAACAATCACCCAAAGGTGTGTCTAAGAGCTCTAAGGCAGGTGAGGACACCAGTCAGGGTCAATGAACTACTGAAGTAAGAGCAAGCAGGTCCATTCAGGGAAGTGCAAGTAGAGCTGAGACTGAAGCTCAGGAGGCCACAGGAGAAAAGGCGTCCTCAGAGGCAGGCAGCAGACCAATCATTAGCCTGCTTTCTGCAGACTGGCCAGCTGCTGAGGATGTGTCAGGAAGGCCACAGACAGCCCCTCAGTGGTTGCAGGAGGGGACTGAAAGAATCGGATTCTATATTACCCCTGGCTATGTCCCCAAGACTCCATTCTACCTGATGCCCTCATTCTAGGAGTTTGGAGTTTCACACATTTGTGAAACAGGGACCGATTTTAAAAACGAAGTGGAGTGAGTAGAAGAGACTTTATGTTTATCTCTTTAATAGAGAGTGTGTGGGGGGGGGGAGAGAAAGAGAGAAAGAGAGAGAGAGAGAGAGAGAGAGAGAGAGAGAGAGAGAGAGAGAGAGAGGAGAGATTACCATTCCCTTCAGCAAGATAGGTAATCAAAACTATAGAACAGGAAAAAGATGGGGATAAACTCAGCCTGGAAAAATAAGGGTCCCTCCAGGAAGCAAACAAGGCCTTCTGCCTCTTCAAACTCCTTTCTTTCAAGCTGTCCCTCCCCAGACGCTGCCCTGTGTCTGCACTCAGAGCAGGAAGTCTGCAGCTGGCTTTTCTTCCCTTCAGAGCACATCGGCACCACAAAATACTTCACCTAACTTCACCTAGTACCTTTCTCCGCAAGTCTCTCACGCCTGGCCTGCCATAAACCTCCCCACACACCTTCAGGTCCCAGCGGAGATGTCTTGACTCCTGGTTTAAGTGGTGAGGAAAAGACGGGGCAGCTCTGGTCAGAGTTCATTCTCCAACCCGAGGCTCAGTCTACATGAAGTAGTTCCTCCTGAGGAACTGGCTGAGAAATGAAAGTGAAAATCTTGGGGCTGGCAGGAAAAGGAAAGGGGGCAGAACTTCTGGGCCAAGTGGTGGCAGTCCTTCAGGGCGACCGCAGAGTAAAGTTTTAACCCCGTGTTTACAGAAGGGTGGGGTGGGGAGGGAAGATTTGCCCCAGGCGACATTTGGCAAAGTCGGAAAGTTTTGGTTGTGGTGACTGCAGGGAAGGCTACTGCCATCTAGTGGGTAGAGGTCAGGGATACAGCTAACCATTCAATGCACAGGACAGTTCCCACAACAGACTTATCCAGGCCAACCTTCTACCAAATGCACTATGTGTTCAAAATAGAAAATGATCGTCACTTTTGGATACTCACTTTAGGGTATCAAGAGTTCCTCTGGTGCATTATTTGCGGCTGAGTTATACTTCTGGGAGGCAGAAATGACTAGAATGAAGGATAAGCAATTCGTTGTGATCTGCAACTGGTTCCATGAGATTGTACTTGGAGCTCCAGGTAAACAAGAGGTACCACAAGAAGTGGGCAAGGGTTGCACCATGAAGACTCGTTTATACATGCAGAGGGAGAACTGAAATTATCCGGAGGATGATAACAACCATTACAGGCGTAAAGTGGCAGCTTTTGCTACCAAGTAAAGGTGTTTGTTCCCCTGTAGACCCCAAAGCTCAATCAATCACAAACAGGAGTTTGCAGCAAAGAAAGTAAAGGTTTATTTTTAAGGAAATGACATCAGACTCAGAGTCCCAGGTGTGCTATTGCTCTGAGAACTGGCTCCCTGATGGCTTCCAGGTGATGGGTTATTTAGGTGGAAAAGCATTAATATGGCAGCTGAGGGAGTTGGGGTTGTGGGGTCTGCTGGCTGGACAAGGCCATGGTGGGGAGAAGAGCATTGTATCAGGTCTTAATGTCAGCCATAGCGTCTCTCATCCTGTCTGGTGTCATGAGGGTGTGGTCGGTGGGGTGGTTCCTCTTTCTTGAGTCTGGAACTGAAACACAACTAAAGTCTAGTTTGACTGAAACTCTGTGGTCAACAAATTCGAGGCTTTGTTCCAAAGATTTTTTGATGCTGACAAGAGCCTCATTGTCCTGATGATTTAATAACTAAGGGAATGGACATGCAAGGGAGAGGGAGATGGTGAGTTGGGTGCTAAATGGGTTCAGTTTAAACCAAAAGGAAAGAAAGGAGAAAAGGTCATATTAAAGAAATAAAATCTCTTCACTTCCTAGATCCCTCTGGTTTATTACCATTATTCCCCATAGCCCCACACTCTCCCAAAGCCAAACCAAGCCATGGCAAGGACGTAGAGCAACTGAAGTCAAATGCAAAATGGTACTATCATTTTATTTTATTTTTTAAAATATATTTTATTGATTTTTTTACAGAGAGGAAGGGAGAGGATAGAGAGTTAGAAGCATCGATGAGAGAGAAACATCGATGAGCTGCTTCCTGCACACCTCCTACTGGGGATGTGCCCACAACCAAGGTACATGCCCTTGACTGGAATGGAACCTGGGACCCTTCAGTCTGCAGGTCAACGCTCTATCCACTGAGCCAAACCAGTTAGGGCTGGTATTACCATTTTAGAAAATAGTTTGGCAGCTTTGAAAACCTTACCCATACACCTACTATAGAGCCCAGTTGCTGAGCAATTAGACAAGAAATGACAGCATGTGTTTACTGTTTAAGTTTTACGAGAAATGTTCACAACAGCTATATTTGTAGTAGCCAAAAGCTGGAAACCACCCACATTTGCATCAATAGGTAAATGGGTAAGTTTTCACATACAATATAATTGTATTGATATAATGACCCATTGATACATTAGAATACTACTGGCAATAATAAGGGAATGGGTTCTTGATAATATAAGCAACAATCTGGAGCATGACAGAAATGAGACAATAAAACTGAATGATTCTATTTACAAAAACCTCTAGAGAATGCATTCTGAGACAAAGCAGGCAGTGGTTGCTAGGGAATGGGGGTTGTAAGAGTGGAAGGGCGGTGTGAGAGTGAAGATCTGCCAATAGGGATGCAGAGGAAATGCCCGGCCAAGGACCTTTCTTCGACCAATCAACAGGGGCCACACGCGTTACCCCACCCACTACTTCTGGCCCTATAAATCCTTTGGTTTGCCTGAAACCTTCGCTTCCTGCCCCGTGCGCCATTGTACGGCGGACAAGCGGGGAGTCCAAGTTAACTTGTATAATAAAGCTCTCATGTTCCTGCAATGGTTTTGGGGCTCACTCGTAGTCTTTGGGGACCACGACATCTGGGTACAACAGGTGAGAGGGGCAGAGACAGGAGAGATTACAAAGGGGCAGGAGGAAGCATTTGAAGAGGATTGGATATCTTGATTGTCTGGATAGCGATGTTTCACAAGTTAAAAGTTAACAAATTGTAGACTTTAAATATGTGCAATTTACAAGTCAATTAAATCACAATAAAAAATTTTAAAAAGCCCTTCACTCCAAAATTTTTTCTTTAAAGTAGAATAGGATGTAAATGCCAGCTCTAGCAAGAACAGGCTTGTTGAAAGATGTTAGGATTAAGTATACCACTTGCCTAAGACTCCGGCAACATTTTTTTTCCTTATGAACTGTAGGCTACAGGATAGAATAAAGAGCACAGAAAAAAATCTGAGGTCCTGGATCTTCTGGAATAAGAAAGAGGGGCTACTTAAGGTTCCAGGCTATGAGGCCACTTGGCATCCACCGGAATCTGCATTTTCCTTCCCTGGAAATTTGCTTGTACATGCTTGCATGTGGCTAGACATCTTACAATCTTTTTCTGCAGTTCAGTGGAGCTACTTGGCTATTCTCAGGAACAGAAAGTTATGAGCAGAAATTACAAATTCCACATAAGAACTAAGGATTTAAGAAGCAAACTGCTTTCCAGATTTCTTTGCCTTTCTGCTATCTTGATGTTGATGGCAATACTGTCTTTGGGGATGGCAGAGCCGCAGATGGAGCTTGCCCCATGTGAAATAGTGCCACTCACCCCCTGGTTACATTCATGTTTTTTACATAAGCAATAAATGAATTTATTTGATCCATTTTGTTTTTGGATTTAGTTCCGTAACAGTTTAGTCTACTGCATCACTCCAAAAATGTCAAGGCCAGGAGCCCCCCCCCCCCCCGCACCCCCACCCCCTGAGAAAGCCAGGGCTGCAAACTCATTTTAAATTCTCCCCACATCTCACCTACACGATCCCAGCAAGCACTTTGATTTTCCTATTAAATAAGGCTGTTCACTAGGTACATAGGGAGAGGACAGCTGGGCTAACTCCTTTCGCCTGGAACTTACTACATGGGAAAAGAAATGAAAAGGGCACAATTACAGATTCTTTTACCATCCTCTTATCCCCCAACTTCCATCAGCCACATGGGCACTGGTTTGCCTCCAGTCTCCTTTCATATTTCTTCCGATTACAGTCCAGAGAAGAATGAGAGTGTGCATTTGGCCTCTGGTATCCCACAAATTTAACCTCCCAAATGAAACCTTACCCTAGTTACCCAGTACTGGGATTTTACTGGGTCATATACTTCATCTCATACAGACACTAACTAACTAGAGCTGAGCCAGGAGGATGAACTAATAATTCCTCAAACCATGATGAAATTTCAAATGTCGAACAGCTTGAGGGCTAAAGACAGGGACCAGACTATACACAATCTATCCTCTGGCCATGACCCCTTTTGATGATCTTCCAAATTTATAAATGTCTAGGTATGTTCAGATCCTCTTCTCTCTGCCAGTACCTTCCACACAAATGCCTCAGAGGTAGACAATCCATGTAGATATACTAGTAACATCTTCCTTACACTAGAGCCCCCTTATGGGGAGAAATTGCACTACAGGATAAGCTGTCCAATCAACATGTAATGTGAGCCACATATATCATTTAAAATTTTCTAGTATCTACATCAAACAAGTAAAACAAGTGAAGTAAATATATATTTTATTTAATCCAATATATCCAAAATATGATTGTACTCTACAATATAAAAATAATACAATCCTCTATATTGTTTTTTTGGACCAATGGTGCACATTTTACACTTACAGCATGTCTCAATTCAGACTAGTCACATTTGAATTGCCAGTGGCCCTTGGCTACCTACTGGACAACAGCTCTAGTCAACTCCTTGATATTCGTTCCCACCTTCACTCTACCTCATAATTGCTTTTACAGTTGGCTCCAAAAGCATATAGCACCTCTCTTCCAGAGTCATAGCTGCTCTCTCACCGGCTGTTCATATTGAGCATAAAGGAAAGGGGATGTGGAGAAACGGAAAGAAATTATTCTCTTCCTAAAATAATCTGTATTGGATGGATCATTTCCATCTTCCCTTTTTGCATTTCAATGCATTTGACAGATTTTGTTTTAATTTTTTCAATTACTACCCTTAACATTTTAAGATCCGTGGAGGTTGTAGTAAAAACTGGTCAGAATTTCTTTCTTTAATTTTAAAGCCTCAAAAGTTGACATAATAGACTTTAGCACGCTTATATGTATTTACACAAAATACATCAATTTCTTTGCTCATTTATGCATTTTATAAAACCTGTGATATTGTAAGAATGTAAAGTTACAGGTTGATTTCTTTCATAAATAGAGATAAAAATAAAATCTAAGACATGTATTAGCAAAACAAACTCAATATTGCACATGAAAAATAATAGTGTCTTACTTCAGGAATTTGTATTCGATTTAAACATTGAAACAAATCAATGTACTCCAATAACTGAATAAAAATGACACGATTGCCTCAATCATTAGTGACAATGTCTGTTGAAAAGTAAATTTTCCATTCAGAACAAAAACTTATAGCAAATTAAGAGAACGTCCCAAATTTGATCCTATGCATTGACAAAAAATTACCATGATTAATAGTAAAAGGCTGAAAGTTATCCCTCACCTCTCTCTAGAGCTGTAATTACTTAATGAAGGATGTTCATTGTCACCACCAGTGCATTCTAGCCCTGAATAAATGTTCAAAGAAAAAGGAAGGAGACTGCAGAAAACAGAAGGTCAGAAAGAAGACAGGTGTGGATGAGCCTCAGAGGTACTGCTCAGGTGTGGGTGAGGGCAGCAGAATGTTTAAGAGCTTGGGCGACGCAGGGTCATTGGGACTACACAGTTGCAAGGATTAAAATATGGACAGAGAGTGGTAGGAAAGTAATATTTAGTGAAGGTGTAGATGGGAAAGCCGTGGTTTGTGACATTAAAAAAGGAGACAGTGCCAGACTCATAGTCTACGAAAATCCCAACCCTGCGAGGGGGCACGGTCATGGAGAGGAGCAGGGAACTGGAAGAGTCCTCGTAGGCCCTATATTCATGTTTATGGTGCAACCCAATCACCCAGTAGCCATTTTGAGGTTGATATCTGGAGTAAACATTGCGATTGTTCAAAAACTGGTTGACGGAGAATGGAGATCCCACGGCATCACTGCACACTCCTAGGATCCAGTCAGTCTTCTTGGTCACATCCACTTCCCAGTAATGTTTTCCAGAGGAGAAATACTGCAAGCCCAGGATGCCACAGTCATAGTGCTCTTCCAGATGAGACCCAGACAGAGTGGCACCCACAAATCTCACCTGTCTCCGGTTTTTGGACAGGACAAGATTTAAATTAGCTGTGTGTGGATTCAGAGTCACGTCCACTGTGGGAAAAGGTACAACATCAGCAGATGACAGGGGTGCAGGGCTCTTATGACACTGAGAAGAGGAGACACAGAAATGGGTGGGAGGAATTGGAACTATGTGGAGGGGGAATGGGTGGAAGTTATCACCAGCTTATACCTATGTGTGTGTGGGAGTAGGGGGGAGGATTTGTTTGGGAAGATTCGCATGTAAAAGAGGATCAGAACAATGGCAGCTTAAAGAGGCCATGGTTCTACTTACCCCAGTAGCTTTGGACATCTGTGAGCTCTGTAATGACAAAAAGCCAATCATGTGTAGAACCAACAGGCTCTGGTGTTTCTTTCCTTATCTGACTCTCTCTTAGCTACTATTTCCAAATGCTCACTATAACCTCTATTCTTTTTATCTGTTACTACTACAATCATCCCACATCCAAATTCTGACTCCTCAATCTCCTCACCTCTGAACACTCGTAGCATCTTTTTCAGATCTGGGGCCCGAAATGCACTCTTCAGCTTGGTGGGGAGATCTTCTGGTTTTTTCAGAGTCCAGTACTCACTCCTAGGGAACAGACATTATGACTCTCCTATATGGCTGACCTTGGGTTCCTCCAGCACCACTGTCCTTCATCTCCTGAGCCCATGGGTAAACCT
>PVJC01023276.1:0-26248 GCA_004026665.1 Murina feae | reverse complement strand
TTTCTAGTTGGCCCTTTATCATATCCTTGAGGGTCTCATTAGATTCATTGAGGAGCTGACTAAATTTATCGGCGGTCTCACTAAATTTATCGGCATTCTCTAGAAATTTCTTGAAAAACCTAATAACCGTGGTTTTGAACTCTATATCCTGTCGTTTTCTTTCCTCCATTTCTGTCATTTGTGGCCTGCTTCTTTGTCTTCTCATTTTGGCTGCGTCCCTTACTGAGTTAGGCGATCACTGAGAGGGATTAACCTCTAAGCCACTTGGTTATAAGAGTCAGCTGTGTCTACAATGGGAGAAGTTCTGTGCTGGAGACACCCTTATGGGGCTAGAGTTGTTTCAGTGGGGCTTTCATGCTCACTGCATCTGCCCCAAGTGTGTTCCTTGTGGATCTGTTTTGTTTAGGTTAGTCCCACTCTGGCCACTGGGTTAGGCTGGCTCCTGTATCTTTAAGGAGGTGTTGAGTTAGCCTTTGCCTTAGGCTACTCAGTCTTTTATATGCAAAAGCCTCTGACGCAGCTTGGGAGGGGCGGGGCCTCGGGGAGTTTGCAGGGCAGGGCGGAGCAAATAGCTATGGCACTTCTCAGCCCTGCGTTGAGAGACACCAGGTCTCTGTGTCCCACGGTAATTGCTGAAAGCAACACTGAGAGAAACCCGCTTTGGATTTCCTCCTGGTGCCAGTCAGTCCCCCTTCTCTGGGTGTCTGGGTCCTCAGAAACTCGCCTGGAACTGGAGTTCAGAGCCGCTGGGAACTTGTGGCTCTCTCCGTTTTGGAAAAGAACCGTGACCTCCAGCACCAGCCCTTTCCCCGAGCCCCGGGTGCACGCCTCCATACCGCTGTACTTTGCTTCTGCCGCTCCTCTGAGTCTCAGACTCTTTTCTAGTTGTAGGATTTTCACTCAGCCAGCCTTCCTGTGGGTGCGAGTGGTGTCTGTGTGTTCTTTTTGTGGTTTTTCTGAAATAGTTTTTCACGGCTGTATTTACGGTGTTTACCTTATGCCGCCATCTTGCTGTCTCCTTTTTTTTTAAATTTTTAATTAAATCTTTATTGTTCAGATTACAGATGTTCCTTTTTTTAACCCCCATAGCTCCCCTCCATTTGGTTCCCCCCCGCCACCCCATGCTCTTACCCCCACCACTGTCTTCATCCATAGATGTAAGATTTTTGTCCAGTCTCTTCCCATACCTCTCATGTCCCCTTCCCGCTGAGACTTGTCAGTCCATTCCCTTTCTATGCCCTTACTTATATTCTATTCACCAGTTTATTCTGTTCATCAGATATTTCTAATGACTTATTATATTCACTTGTTGATAGATATGTATTTGTTGTCACTTTGTTGTTCATACTTTTTATTTTTACCTTTTTCTTCTTCTTCCTCTACTCAAAGAATGCCCTTCAGCATTTCAAATAATCCTGGTTTGGTGGCGATGTACTCCTTTAGCTTTTTCTTGTCTGCGAAGCTCTTTATCTGACCAATTTTACATGATAGCCTTGCTGGGTAGAGTAATCTTGGTTGTAGGTTCCTGCTATTCATCACTTTGAATATTTCTTGCCACTCCCTTCTGGCCTGCATTGTTTCTGTTGAGAAATCGGCTGACAGTCGTATGGGTACTCCCTTGTAGGTAACCGTTTTTCTCTTGCTGCTTTTAAGGTTCTCTCTTTGTCTTTTGCCCTTGGCATTTTAATTATGATGTGTCTTGGTGTAGTCCTCCTTGGATTCCTTTTGTTCAGGATCCTCTGCGCTTCCTGGACTTGTAAGTCTATTTCTTTCACCAGGTGGGGGAAGTTTTCTGTCATTATTTCTTCAAATAGGTTTTCAATCTCTTGCTCTCTCTCTTCTTCTGGTACCCCTATAATTCTGATGTTGGTACACTTAAAGTTGTCCCAGATGCTCGTTACACTATCTTCATACTTCTGGATTCTTTTTTCTTTTTTATCTTCTAGTTGGGTGCTTTTTGTTTTTTCATGTTTCAGATATTTGACTTGATTATTGCAAACTTCTAGTCTGCTGTTGGATCTCTGTATAATAATACTTAGTTTATCGGTGGATTCTTGAAAAACCTTAAAACCATAGTTCTGAACTCTATATCCAGTCGTTTGGTTTCCTCCATTTCTGTCATTTGTGACCTGTTTCTTTGTCTCCACATTTTGGCTGCTTCTCTGCATTGATAGAGTGGCTTTCTGTGCTAGGTGTCCAATAGGGCCCAGTGATTCAGCCTCCCCAACCACCTGGGGTGGACACTCTTGTTGTACGCCTTTGAAGGCTGGGTGCACAGTCTTGTTGTAGTTATCACTGGGAGGAATCACTGGGAAGAAATGACCTCTAGGCCTTTCTCCTGGTTGTTTGGGGTTTGGAACTTTTGGAGTTCTGTCCCAGCTGCAGTCCCTTAGGTTATGCTGCAGGAAGGCACACAGCTTGTGCAGGGTTGTAAGTTGGGTGGGGCGGGATCTCAGAATCACCGGGGCGGAGCAACCCGCAATGGCTGCCTCTCTGCCAACTCCGCAGCTTCTCCCGGATTTGGCACCTCCACGTCCTGGCGTCTACACGCCAGAGTCCCCAAATCTCCGCATCAGTGATCGCTGCAAACAGCTCTGCTGGAATGCCACTCGTCTTCCGCCCCGTTGCCCGACAGCCCACATCGCATTCAGTGCGACCCCAGAGTTTATAATCTCCTCCCAAGCCATAGACCTAGGTGCTGCCACTGCCCCCTTTCTCCTGCGCTGCCTCTTTTTCACGTGCATCCGTACCTCTCAGTTTTGGCGCCGGGAACTTCTACTCAGTCTCAATGCACTCCTCTTGCCTTCTAGTTGTAAAGCTTCCCCTCCCTTGGTTCTGGAGGATGGCCGTTTATCTGTATAGTTGTATTTATAATGTAGTTGCGGGAGGCTGCGCATTTAGGTATATACCTCATGCTGCCATGTTGGTTCTCCTCTGCTCTTTTTTTTTTTTAATCCTCACCTAAAGGATATTTAATGATTTAAGAAAGAGAGTGAGACAGAGAAACATCATGTGAAAGATAATCATCGATTGGTTCCCTCCTGTACACACCCTGACCAGATTTAAACCTGCAACCTAGGCACGTGCCCTGACAGGGATTCGAACCCGCCACCACTCGGTGCACAGGACCACGCTCCAACCAAGCAAGCCATCTGCCAGGGCTCTCCTCCCCTTTGCACACACTCCCTGGGTGAACTCACCCAGACCCACAGGAACATGCTCACTCCTGGGTTGCAGTACCCTCTCCTCTACATTTGGTCCAACCAGGACTTCACGTAACCAACTGCACTCACATCGCTACTTGTGTATCTTAAAGTCACCTCAGAATTAACATATCCACAAACCTTTTGGTCCTCCACCTTTAGTCAGGATACATATCAACATAGTAACAATGATTACACCTAGGCAATTTGTTTATTTCTGCATTTAAATGCTTAACCATAAACACCCATTACTTTGTAATCAGAAAAATCTAAACTAATAAAAGCAAAATATTAAAATTAACCATTTCTCCGAGACAGGTAAGCCACGCCCACCAGCCAATCAGAGCTGCTGTATGCAAATTAGCCCAGCCAAGATGGCGGAGGCCGCAGCCCTGGTGTGCGGCTTCTCCAGGACTGCGGCCTCCGCCATCTTGGGAGCCTCCTGCCTGAGAAGGCATCCAGCGCCTTGGGCCTGCAGATGCCTTTCCAAGCGGGAGCTGGGGTGGGGGGGAGGCGGGCACCAGGCGGCTGCCCGCGCCCAGGAAGGCTCCCGAGGCTGGGGTGCTGCCTCAGCCTCGGGAGCATTCCGGGGCGCGGGGGTGGGGCAGCCGGATCCCCGTGGCGCCACCGCTCCAGGAGCGTTCCGGGGCGCGGGGGACGAGGCGGTCGGACCCCCTCAGCCCCGCTGCCTCGGGAGCGTTCCCGGGCGCGGGGGCGGGGCAGCCAGATCCCCGCGGCCCCGCCGCCTCGGGAGCGTTCCGGGGCGCGGGGGACGAGGTGGTCGGACCCCCTCAGCCCCGCTGCCTTGGGAGCGTTCCGGGGCGCGGGGACAAGGCGGTCGGACCCCCTCAGCCCCGCTGCCTCGGGAGCGTTCCAGGGCGCGGGGGCAGGGCAGCCGGATCCCCGCGGCCCCGCCGCCTCGGCAGCGTTCCGGGGCGCGGGAGCGGGGCAGCCGGATCCCCTCAGCCCCGCCGCCTCGGCAGCGTTCCGGGGCGCGGGAGCGGGGCAGCCAGATCCCCTCAGCCCTGCCGCCTCGGCAGCGTTCCGGGGCACGGGAGCGGGGCAGCCAGATCCCCTCAGCCCTGCCGCCTCGGGAGCGTTCCGGGGTGCGGGGGTGGGCAGCCAGATCCCCGCGGCCCCGCCACCTCGGGAGCTTTCCCGGGTGCGGGGTCGAGGCGGTCGGATCCCCGCAGCCCCGCCGCTGCAGCCTCGACTTCCTGGGCGGGAGCCTTCCAGGGCACGCGGGGAACAGGCGGCCGGACCCCTGCGGCCCCACCCGGGAGGCCATGGGGCGGCCAGCGCCACCCCACCCGGGGACCAGGCAGCTGGACTCCTGCGGCCCCCACCCGGAAGGCCATGGGGCGACCAGTGCCTCCCCACCCGCGGCTTCCCAGGCGGGAGCCTTCCGGGGCGCGGGGAACAGGTGGCCGGACCCCCGCGGCCCCCACCCGGGAGGCCATGGGGTGGACAGCGCCACCCAACCATCAGCTTCCTAGGCGGGTGGCCCGTAGGGTCAGTGGGAGCTGTGGTCAGCCTGAAAACTGCCCTCAGCCCCTCACCCAGGCTTGCCACACCCCCTGGGGTGAGGGTCTCCACTGGGGAGCTTAGCCAGGTTGCAAACAGACATTGGCCCCTCACCCAGGCTGGCCAGGCACACCAGCAGGTGGACATCCCCAGAAGGATCCCAGACTGGGAGAGGGCACAGGCCGGGCCGAGGGACCCCCGCCCCCCTCCCAGTGCACAAATTTTTGTGCACCGGGCCCCTAGTGTTAAAAATAAGCAGTAACTATAAACCAAAAAAAAGGTACCTTTATTAAAAATGCAGTTTACACCCTGACTGGTTAGGGAGTGGGCCTAAGCTGTCAGTCGGACATCCCCCGAAGGCTTCTAGACTGCTGCGAGAGGGTGCAGGCCTGGCTGAGGTACCCCCTCCCCCTCAGTGCACGAATGCTGTACACCGGCTTCCAGTAGGATAATAAAGTCGCCCCTAAGCAAACAAAAGGAGCAAAGACTTCATGTTACCAGCACCTTGTTACTGACAGGGTGGGATGGCAGTGGACGGACGTGCAGCAGAGTTGGTGGGCTGCTGGCTCCTTTCTCAGGATTGACCAGTGTACAAAGTGTTACCTGACTGCAGGGGAAGCTGTGCAAACCATGTTCCCTTAAAGCATAACTTTACATCATTTTCTTAGTTTCCTTGAAAACTCATTATTCAAAAGAATATTTTTGTAATAAAATTATTCCCAGCTTCTATCTGGTAAAGTTATTTTCCCTTTTTTGTTTGTAATTTCTTAGATTGGATCAGTTATAGTGGACAGTTTTACTTCCCTATCCCCCATATTACAGTGGAATTACACTAAAAAGTGTTTCATATAGGGGTATTTTTTCAATATCCACCACCAAGATTATAGACTGACTAGTTTAATAAGGGAAATGCATTGCCCTCTCTCCTCCTTTTTCTCATGGTTTTCTTCTTTTTACTGCCTTGTCTTCATCATCTCAGATCCCAGCGTAGATGTTTTGGCTTAAGGAGTGAACTTACGAGTGGGGAGACCCCTGGTACCCACATATCCTTATGCCACATTCCTCCTCTGAAGTGTGCCAGGAAAAGTAGCGAAGGAATTCTCCTAATTATCCATCTCCATGGAGAATTTGTTAGAAAGTGTAGCTTTAAACGATTTATTACTCTTTTAATACATTTATTAGGTTGTAAGTTTTGGTTGTCATTCTGTAGTAAGTCTTTTTTTGGTAAGATTGTAATTTCATTAGTGTGTATTTTGCACTTAAGCATTATTTTAAAAATGTCAAGTGCCTATCAACTCTTGGCCTAGGACACTTCTCATTCTCAAGATAGCTAATGTCTCCGTATTTTACTCTGTGTTTCTGAGAAGTATTCCAAGAATGGTTCAGCGCTCTCCTCAAGACAGAATTTTTCACATAAATTAGAAAGAGAAGTAAGAAAAAAGTCATTGGCCCTTTTAATCACCTTTTCCCCAATAAGCAAAGACTTGAAGTAGAGAAGCATTTTCCTGGATGACAAGGGTTGCAAACCTTCATTCCCCTCTGTCACCCAGAGACCCCAAAGTAAATGCCAGTTAGGAATGAGCTGTAGTTACTGTCGTTTTGCCTACTTAATTGGCTCTTGGAGGTAAAGGATTGTCACAGATACTATTAAAACTCCAGATATAGTTCTTCTTGTTTTGAAAGATGTTTTGCCTCTGAGGGCATGTCTGCTGCCATTGCCCTATCAGGGGTCCTCAAACTACAGCCCGAGGGCCACATGAGGCCCGCCGAGGACATTTATCTGCCCCGCCCAGTGTTTTTGCTGCCTTGTTTTTTTACTTCAAAATAAGATATGTGCAGTGTGCATAGGAATTTGTTCACAGTTCTTTGTGTTTTTTTTTAAAAACTACAGTCCGGCCCTCCAACGGTCTGAGGGACAGTGAACTGGCCCCCTGTTTAAAAAGTTTGAGGACCCCTGGCACTGCTTGTCTGTTTCTGACCTCAGGAGCCTGGACCATCTCTGTGGGGCAGGCCAGACACCAGCCCCTCCCTGCCGTTGCCCCACAGAACTCAGTGTGGGAGGCCCTCCCTCCTGCTGAGGGGACTTGGAGCAGCTCCCTAATCCTGGAAAATAAAGAAGAATCAGGCACTTCCGTCTGCTCTTCCATGGCACTGCCCCTTCCTCAGCCTCACACACAAGCACGTCCAGCTTTGGTGTGTGCGGATGGTGGAGTTGCTAACTTTGTTTCAGTGTTGGTAGTGTGCTCACATGCTTGCTATCCAGTTTACATTTGCTTTATGAATTAATTGCCAGCATCTGCTTTATGAAGCCAATGTCCCAAGAACTTAGGCAGATACTGGCAATCGTGGACTTTTCGGAAGTCCTAGTACAGTACGCAAGCAAGACGCTAGGTGCCTGTCACTGCGCAGTGGCAGTCTGTAAAGTGCGCCTTGGGACCTTAGGGGGTGGGAAGCCTAGGTTCTGGGAAACCAGGAAAGCAGTAGGAATGCCGGTGATGAATGAATAGTTTAGTGAGGAAACAGCTTGTTTTGACAGCTTTTGAGAAGCTTAGCAACGAAGAAGAACAGACAGGTGGATGTCAGTAGGGAGGTTGGGTCAGAACGGTTGTGTGTCAGTGTATGTATTTAAAAATAAGGTCAGTGGGAAGAGGTTGAAGATGTAGATTTGTCTTTCTTTGTCTTGTGATTGCAAGATGTCGGCCACAAGTTCAGGTGTTAGCAGAACGATGACTACGTTTCTTGGAAGAAGACTCTTTCCTGGGCTGTCCTGTCTTTTTATCCATGAGAAACCTTTCCCAGAAGCCTCATAGTAGATGCATCCCAGTCCCTCCTCTCAGAGGTTCCTGGGTCAACATTGCACATCAGCCAGGAGCTGAGTCCCAGGGGCCAGGCACAACTGGGATTGCCTGGAATGGATCGCAATTCACTTGAGCTGGGACTAGAGTCTTCCCCCAGAAACACATGCCTCAGGTGGAGAGTGGGTTTGTGAGCACAGTCAGGGCATGGTTAGGACAAGGGTGAACAGTGCTGGGCCAGCGGGTCTTCCCTGCTTGCTGCTGGCCCACCCCTGCCCACACACACACTGCCCAGTACAGAGAAAGTGTGCTTGCCTTTAGATTATGAATTTTACGTGACTTTCTTCTTCCTACCTTATCACATTTTCTACAATGACCAATTATTGCTTTTACAATCACATCAATCAAATGTTTTATTTAAAAACTAGAGTCCCGGTGCACGAAATTCATGCACGGTGTGTGTGTGTGCCTCAGCCCAGCCTGCACCCTCTCCAATCTGGGACCCCTCGAGGGATGTCCAGCTGCCTGTTTAGGCCCGATCCCAGATCTAAATGGACAGTCAGACATTCCTCTCAATCCAGGACTGCTGGCTCTCAGCCACACACCTGCCTGCCTTCCTGCCTGATTGCCCCTAACTGCTTCTCCCTGCCAGCCTGATCACCCCCTAATCACTCCCATGCCAGCCTGATCAACACCTAACTGTTCCCCTACAGGCCCGATTGCCCCTAACTGCCCTCCCCTGCCAGCCTGGTCCCCCCCCAACTGCCCTCCCCTGCTGGCCTGGCCTCCTCAACTGCCCTCTTCTGCAGGCCTGATAACCCCCAACTACCCTCCCCTGCAGGTCTGGGTCCCTCCTCCCCCAACTGCCATCCCCTGCAGGCCTGATCACCCCTAACTGCCCTCCCTTGTAGGCTTGGTCCCTCCCAGCTGTCCTCTCCTGCTGGCCATCTTGTGTCCACATGGGGACAGCTATCTTTGACCATATGGGGGTGGTCATCTTGTGTGTTGGAGTGATGGTCAATTTGCATATTACCTCCTTATTATATAGGATTATTTAAAAATTAAAAATGCTCTTTTTGGGAAGAATATAATTCTTTCAGTACTCTAAACAGTCCTAAAGTTCTTTGCCTTCTCTGAATGCTTTCAGAGTAAGGAGAATAGATGCTGTCTTGCCACCTCTCATTGTGTATATACCAGGTGAACCGTGCTCTCTTAACCTGGGGGCATGCCCACCTGCGATGGCTGTGGCTCTCACCTGAACAGAGTGCTGGGTTCATTGACTGGATGGGGAGGATTCTGTGGAACCCAAGTCTTAGAAAAGACTTCCAATGTGGCCAAAATATTTTTTGCCTCAAATAAAAAAAAACAGTATTTACCTATTCAGTTCCTCAAATAATGTCTGAACTGAGGAATATTTCACCTTTATTTTTAACAGACCTCGCATTATTATTTGACTAAATATTGAGATAATTATATTTTGGAAAGTAGCCATTGAGAGCTTAGGTGGAAAGTCTACGTCTTGGAGATGGCAGTTTGACTCCCAAGTTACCATAAATAAAGGAACTGGACTTTAGCATTTTAGGTTTGGCTGTGGATAATGAGATGCTGTAGCTCTGTGATACTGTCAGGAACTCCTGGGTTAGGTTTTTTAAAACAATACTTCTATCTAAATAAAAACATTTCAATTCTGTGATTCAGGCAGTGTTCTAATTGCTCACTGTAATTGCTGCCGTATGTAATTAAAATGTTAATTTAATTTTTTTTTTTTTTGAGTGGCTTGAACAGTAGGAACTTATTGTCTGTATAAATTCTGGAGGCCAGAGGTACCAAATCAAGGTCTTGGTAGGCTTTGTTCCTTCGGAGGGCTGTGAGGGTGACTGTTCCACACCTCTTCCCTAGCTTTATGTGAACTTTTTCTACTCTTCATCCTTTTTTTGTGACTCAAATTTATTATGAATTGCAGCGAGGTGGTGTGTAAGTAACGCTTGGGCATTTAAAGGGTGTTTTTCAGTTATTTTGTATATGTGTCAGCTCTTAGGGCTGACTCCATTCTGTTCTAGGGCTTCCACTTCCTCTGGGCAGTCAAATAAATAATTTGGATTATGGTTATAATTTTTACAGTTTGAAAATAAAAGGATATATGAAGAATCTTTAATATTTTAATTTAAATGTAGGGCATGGTCACTGGATTGAAAGTTAACTTGTAGTGAAATATTTAGCACACTTTCCTCGAATTTTCCCTATGTAGTTGGGTATAACCATAGAACTTGATATAAGTTCATCATAGTACAGGGTCAGGTTCCTCTTAGCACTATGTGAGATTGTTTATGTAACCCAAGAAGAGTTAATAATAAATTAGTTAACCAAATATTGAGTAATAAGGGGAAATTTGGTTTTTCTTAAATGCAATTTTAATCTGCTTATCACAAATGAGGATAGTTGAGGCATTTCCATCTTATTCCTTGTTCTTCCACCTCTCTTTACTTTTATTCCCCACACCACCACCACCACCACACACACACACACACACACACACACACACATTATGGAACATACTTGAAATGTAATATTTGGACCGGGGGCAAAAGACCTTTTCAACCTTGAAGTTACTGACTCTTCAAGGGCTTCAGTTTCTTCATCTGTAACAAGTGGGGAAGTGGGTCAGACTGGTTGAATGTGCTCTTTTAACTAGAAAATCTTTAGCCTTGTGAAATTAGCATTTATATTGAGCAGAACTGTGCAGTTTTAAATTTTTCTTTTTACCCTGTTGAGATCTTTAAATTTTTATTTTAAAACTAGAGGCCCAGTGCATGAAATTTGTGCTCTTGGGGAGGGAGGGTCCCTCAACCTGGTCTGCGCCCTCTCACAGTCCAGGAGCTTTGTGCTGCCATGGAGGAGGGAGAGGTTCCCTCCACTGCCTCTGCACTCCCCAACCGTCAGTCCAACTTCTGGTTGAGTGGCGCTACCCCTGTGGAAGTGCACCGACCACCAGGGGGCAGCTCCTGCATTGAGCACCTGCCTCCTGGTGGTCAGTGTACCTCATAGCGACCCATCGTTCCACCTTTGGTCAATCTGCATATTATCCTTTTATTACACAGGAGGATTCATGTTCTCTAAACTATCCCTGATTTTGTACAAAACAAGGGCCAGTTCTAGAGGAATTATAATTAAGGAAAACTATTACATGCATCAGAGGTTTAACACCTGACAACCCAAAAGATATTTGGTTCAATTCAATTCCAGAGCAATTATTGGTAAAGGAAAAAAAACCCACAAGGCAAATTTTCTTTCTATCTCAGGAGATGAACCAAAAGAATGATTTAAGTCCAGCTGCTTCCTCAATATTTACACCAATGATGAAAACAGAAAGCAGAATTTTAAATCATCAAGAGTTTCACCTCGGTAACCATTTAACACAGCTTAGTAGATACAACACATAATGGCCTCACTTTTAAAAATTCCCAAGTTTCAAAACCACAGAACTAAAATGAATCCATATTGTATAACCAGCACAGCAACCAACAGCTGAACAAGCCTGGCCAAGGCACCCCAAGGCCCCACAGAAAACACCTTCCCACCCGTCCCCCACCGTTCCCAACGACCGGCAGGTGCAGGAGGCCGTATCTAAAACGGCCGTGTGTACCACGGACAGTCTTTCTATATGAGCACAGGCATGTCGCTGAAAGAAAATACGAGAGTACTTGGAAGTAACTGGCAGGTAAATTTACAGTCCAAATGTCCCCAACAAACTGCCCAGGAAAGAGAATCAAGAAATGAGTTCTGTCCTCCGTGACTGAGCGGGAGGGAGGGGACAGGCTACTGCACCTGCAACCACAACGTCCTTAACCTCAACGTGGAGAAGAGCCAGATGCAGATGAAAGTGCCTCTATTTCCTCAACAGCCAATTCCAAGTCGCTGGCAAGGGCTGCCTGGAGCACTTCACCCGGCTGCTGGACTCCTGGCCCTGGGCAGTTCCCAGGAGCTGGTTCTCCAGCAGCAGAGACTGGCTCACCCACATGCTCCCCTCCACCGCCCTCCGAATCTGTGGCTGCAACTCGGCGCGAGGAGGCTGCCAAGCCTGGCTGTGCAACCAGGCACTTCCCTGATTTTGAAGACAGATAACACCTAACATGTATGGATATTCAACCACTTAACCCATGTTAACACATTTCATTTGCAAACTATCTGTGACATAGATTGCATTACCATCATCCCCATTCGACAGATGAGAACTGGAGGCACAACTAAATGCAGTAACTTCCCAAGGCTCCAAAGCCGGTAATAGACCTCTGGCGGTCTGGCTCCAGGAATTAAGGAGCCACTCTTCACCCCTGTGCTTCCTGCATTTCTGCCCAGGGTACAGGCAAGCCCGACCAGTTCTGTGAACGCCAAGCACTGAGTAGGCCCCAAGCCCAGGTTTCATGCGGGTGAAAGTCTCTATTTTATCTTCAGTCCTGAAATATTTACTCTCCAAAGGTCATGGATTTGGCAAATAGTGCTCCAATTACCGTATCTTGGGCCCCAATAGGTTATCTTACTTGGCATATGTTTTTAATCAAAATAATTTCATAAATCATCAATTCCACCACATAAAATACACCCTCCGTTAGTAGAACCCTCAGGAAGTGCAAGTGTGAGCGCTGAAGCACTTCTCCCTTTAACAGAGCGTCAGGCCAACGGTAAACACTCTTCACCCCTCAGCACGCCTGCCAGGCCCGGTTCTGAGTCAAGCACCTTTTCCCAAGGAGGGCGATGCCACTTGCCAAGTGACCTGCTACATGCGGGTCTTACATTAGCGCTGTTAGGAGTGCACACGTGGCCCCAAAAAATGCAGATTTACAAGGAGTCACAGGCACAGAGGCATCTTTCTAAGGTTTTCATCTAAATCGCACCCGAATGCATAGATTGTCTTCAGGTGTGCCCACTGGGTCCTTGCACATCACCACACTTCAGGGCACACCCGCTAGACCAACCCCTGCTTGTCTCCAAATGCACACCTCGTGCTATCAAACCCAATGGGCAAATCTGTCTTTTTTATTTTCTTTCCCCCATGTCAACAATGTAATAAGAAATGTACACTCAAGCTTCTCACCTTTAAAATATAAAAAGGATAGAACTGCATTTGAAATAAAAACTAAATGAATATTAAGAACATTTTGAGAGTCAGGAAGTCAGGGGTTCTTAGAGAAAGTACTCCCAGCGGTGAGTGCTTTGGCGCGGCTGATGGGGACAGTGGGCCGCGCCCCCCACCATCTGCCTGACTTGTGCTCATCTGTACCCTGAAGTTAAAGCCTCTTATCTTACGGAGAAGGATAATTTTACTGGCAACGTTTTCCTATTTTCCTCCAGACGAATCCTTCCGCACCTCACCTTAGGCGCCAAAAATGAAAGATCATGATGTCTAATCTCTGTCCCAAACTCGGGGCTACAGTAAGGGCCACGTAAAGCGCCCCCGAGGGGCGGGTGTCCTCCGCCTTCCAGGGCCTGAGCCCAGCAGCCTCCCGCCGGGCCACAGGGGCCAGAGGCAGGAGAAGTCCGGGCTCCAAACCTCCAGGGAGAGCGAAGGCAGGGTCAGGGCCGGGGTGTGGGTCAGGGTCAGGGTCGGGGTCAGGTCAGGGTCAGTCAGGGTTAGGGTCAGGATTAGGGTCAGGGGTAGGGTCGGGGTCAGGGTTAGGATTAGGGTCAGGGAGCCTCTGGAAACGCGCGAGCTGCATGAGGAACCACAGGGGCGCAGCGGGGTCCGCGCGGAGAACTGCGGTGCGCACAGCCGCCGGTCGCCCTGCCCGCGGGCCTCGGGCGGGAGGGAGTTCTCGGCCCGACCCCTCCCTGCCCATCCCGCCTCCCCGATCACCCACCTCGACACCCGGCCCGGCCCGGGGCCCCTCCGGGCGGCACGTGACGAGCACCCACACCAGCCGCCCCGTTACCTCCGGGCTGGACACATGACTCAGCGGCCCGACTTCCCGGGACCGTCCCACCCGGGCACCACCCACTCGGGTCCCGCGGTCTCCGCTCAGCTCGGCCCCAGCGCCGCGCCGCCCGAGGCCCGGACGGAAGGCACCGCCGCGGTCAGCCCGGCCCGACCCCGGCCCCTCGGCCACTCGGCCGGTCGGCTTCACCTTCCCTTCCCCGCGTTCGTCGCCGTCGCCGCAGCCCGGCGGCCCGCGCGCCCCTCCCCGCACCCCGCGCCCCCCGCCGGGCCATCCGGCCGAGCCCCTCCTGAGGCCCGTGCGTGCCCCCGGGGGCGGCGGGGCCGGAGGGGCAGGAGGACCGCGCGGAGCTGGGCGGGCTGGGGCGGGACCGGGGACCGACGGGCGGGCTGGGCAGAGGCCCCCGGACCACGGCCCGACACGTACCCCCGCCGCCCGATGCAGAACGGCACGGCCAGTCCACAGAGGGCCGGCGGGTCCCCCTTTCGGCGGACGCAGCCACTTTCAGGAACCGGGGCCGCCGCCGCCCTCGCCCCCGCCCCGCAGGCAGCCTCCAGCACAGGCCCACGGCCCGCACGGCGGACGCCGGAACCTCCGGGGAAGGGCGCGGGGCGGCCAAGCCACTCACCAGAGCCGAGACGCGGCGCGGCCCAACTGGCGGCAGCGAGCGAGCCGGACGGACGGACGGCGGGCGGGCGGGCAGCGGTCAGGTGACTCACCGCCTCCCCGCGGCCGGCCGCTGGCTCCTCTCCTTTCTCCTCAGCAGCTGCCACCGCCTCCGGGCGCCGAGGCCACGCCCCCTCTCGAGGTCCCGCCCCCTTGGCCTCCTCGCGATACCCTGGCCCGTCCTTCCCGGGGCACCGAGGCCCCGCCCCCAGGCCCGCCTCGCGATGTTTGCACCGCCCTCGCTGAGGCCCCGCCTTCTGTGGAGGCCCCGCCCCCAGGCCCTCCTCGCGAGGCCCCGCCCCGCAGCCCAAGAGTCCCGAGTCCTGAAGCGCGGAGGAGGGAGCGCGGAGGAGGGAGCGCGGAAACCGGGCGGGGCGGGCTCAGAGGCGGCGACGGGTGCGCTCAGCCAGCTGTTGGGGGCGGAGAGGAGGAGGCTGACGGCCCTAGGTGCTCGTGATGCCCGGCTTCCAAATGAGCAAAGCTCCCCACCCCACCCCCCCAGAACCCGGACTCCCGCGGTCAGAGCGGCGGGACGGGGGACACGTGGTCCCCAGCCTCTTGGGTCGCGGGCGGGAGCCGGGACAGCGCGCAGGCCCCGGTCGGCAGGTGAGCAGCGCCCCGGTAGCTGGGAACTGCAAGTGCACCTACCGCCCAGACAGACAGCACCAGTGGCCCAGGCAGCACCCAGAACCCAGACAGCACCGCGGACCTAGACAGCACCCAGGACCCAGACAGCACCCTGGACTCAGCACCCAGCACCTAGACAGCACTCAGGGCCCAGATAGCACCCAGGACCTAGACAGCACTCAGGGCCAAGATAGCACCCAGGACCCAGGCAGCACCCTGGACTCAGACACCACCCCAGACTCAGCACCCAGAATCCAGATAGCACCCCGGATTCAGCACCCAGGATCCGGGCAGAACCCAGGACCTAGACAGCACCCAGGGCCCAGATAGCACCCAGGACCCAGACAGCACCCTGGACCCAGACAGCACCCAGGACCCAGACAGCACCCTGGACCCAGTCAGCACCCAGGACCCAGACAGCACCCCGACTCAGACAGTACCCCCGACCCAGGCAGCATCCGGCAGCCCCTCCGTCTCACCGAGACCCAGGTGTGCCCTTGGCGCTGCAGCTGCCAGGAAACCCCAGCACTCGTGGCCCAGCCTAGCTCTGCTCAGGCCTGTGTCCTCTGCTGCTTATGCTAGTCTTTATCCAACGTCAGTTTTATTTATTTTATTTTAAATGTATTTTTTATTGTTGATAGTATTACAGATATCTCCCATCTTCCCCTTGGCCCCTACCCCACCCACACCCCCAGGTCTTCACTACCTGTCACCCATCAGTTTTAAACTTGAGCTGCAGAGGCGCCCAGTGGCTTCGGAGGTGAAGTGATGTCTCTGTGAGGAGATGCGTGCATGCAAAGTGGCGAAGCCTGTGTGGATCCCACGCCACCACCTGACGTCACCACCCTGTGGCCCCCAGGACTTTTTGCAAGGATTTTGCCTTCAGCTTGGAAGTTGTGGGGGGGGGAGGGGGCAAGGCAGGGAATGTTTCAAAAACCCCTTGAAGCTGGGGCAGCCTGTAAGTAACCCCCAAAGCCTGTCCCTCTCCCATCAGGGAGGGGAGTTTGATTTCCACGCAGCTGGGTCCGCAGGCCCTGTAACTACGTGGACCAGGGAACACCCAGGAGGGATGCTGGGGCAGGTCTTAAGGAAAACCAGCATCTTCTACTTCTTTTCCAAAACGATCTCTCTGGGATGCCCACTCTCAACAGGCCACCTCCCCACCCCCAGCTGTGAGAAGCCAGCAGGGAACACTGGCCTCTCCCTCAGCAGCCAGCCTAAGCCAGCATCAGGTGTGTGCAAGCCCAGCCCGTCAACTCACAGAATCCTCCTCCTATATAATCCTATATAATAAAAGAGAAACATGCAAATTAAACATACCTCAGCTACGCTCAAGACACGCCCACAAGCCAATCAGAGTGGCTATGAAAATTAACCCGACAAAGATGGTGGATAATTTGCATACATAGGTGTCAAGCGCCCCAGGAAGTGACGACAGCCACACCGCAGGTGCCAGGGACCTTGCCGATGGAGAGCAGAGCAGGAGAGGAGCAGGAAGAGAGTGGGAGGTTTGGAGGACTTGGCAGAGCAGGAGACCTTTGGACATAGAGCAGAGCGAGAGGCTTGGAGGACTCGGCTCCCTCTGTCACACCAGCTTCCTCATTACAGCTGTGGAAACTGAGAGCAGGGAGGAGGAAGTCCCACACCCACAGAATCAGCCTTTGGTCAGACAGTTCTCAGCGGCCTGACAGCCAGGACTCTCATTCACCTGCATCTCAGACCGTGACACTAGAGAGGTGGGACTAAGTCTAAAGAACAATTATTAATACAACGTATTATAAGATGCTGGCGTTTTCAACAAAAAATGTCTGCAGAGCAGCATGCGTCTGAACTTGAAAGAAGGTGGCACCTGCGACAGGATGTATCTGACCACCAGCCACTGGAAAAACATCGCTCTGATGCCGAAAAACACCGGCATTATTGACAGAAAATGTCTAAAGACCAACGTGCCTTTAAAGTTGAAAGAAGGCGGTTGTGATGACAGAATATGTCTAGAGAACAGTCATCAACAAGTACTACCAATACCGGTAGGAACTGCCTTCTCAGTGAAAGTGGAGTACACAAGGATGCAATTCTCAAACATAGTTGTGGTGGAATGACCGTTAGAAGTGAATTTTGCCTATTACTAAACTTCTCTAATGAAAAACCATCCAGTGGGAAGTTTACTTGATGTTGTAGCAAAGGAAAAGTCTGTCCAAATAATATGCATTTTCCAGATTACCTGGCATATTTTGAAAGATTAATGACAAACGAAGATTCTGACATTAAAAATTTCATGGAAAATATTTATTCCATAAACAGTTCTTTTGCTTTCACTTCCATGGGTGCAAATATTGCATCGCTGTCAGGATATGGGCCACACTGTTTTAGAATATATGGACAAGTTTATCACCGTACTGGAACTTTACATCCTTCGGATGGTGTTTCTCGGAAGTTTGTTCAACTCTCTATTTTGGATACAGCCGAAGCAACAAGTAAAAGATGAGCAATGCCAGAAAACCAGGGCTGCTCAGAAAGACTCATGATCAACATCGACAACCTCATGCATGAAATAAATGAATTCACAAAATCGTACAAGATGCTACATGAGGTAGAAAAGGAAGCCCAATCTGAAGCAGCAGCAAAAGGTATTGCTCCCACAGAAATAACAATGGCAATTGAATATGATCATAACAGTGACCCAGGTAGATATAATTCTCCCCGTGTAACCGAGGTTGCTGTCATATTCAGAAACGAGGATGGAGAACCTCCTTTTGAAAGGGACTTGCTCATTCATTGTAAACCAGATCCCAATAATCCAAATGCCACTAAAATGAAACAAACCAATATCTAATGTTTCCTACATTAGATGCAATGACATATCCTATTCTTTTTCCACATGGTGAACAAGGCTGGGGAACAGATATTGCATTAAGACACAGAGACAATAGTGTAACCAACAATAATATTAGATAAAATGTAAGGACACGAGTCACACAAATGCAGTATTATGGATTTTATCTCTCTGTGCGGGACACGTTCAATCCTATTTTAAATGCAGAAAAATTAACAGTTTATCATGGATTCATATTCAAAAATGGAGGCCAATTGGATAAATTTCATCAAAGCAATCTAAGTTGAGAGTTGAAAAATATAGTAGTTTGATGGATTATCTCAAATCTAGATCTGAAAACGACAATGTGCCAATTGGTAAGATGATAATACTTCCATCATCTTCTGAGGGTAGTCCCAGAAATATGCAGCAGCGATATCAGGATGCTATGGCAATTGCAACGAAGATGGCAAGCCCGATTTATTCATAACCACGACATGCAACCCCAAATGGGCAGATATTGCAAACAATTTACAACACTGGCAAAAAGTTGAAAACAGACCTGACTTGGTAGCCAGAGTTTTTAATATGAAGCTGAATGCTCTTTTAGATGATATCTGTAAATTCCATTTACTTGGCAAAGTAATAGCTAAAATTCATGTCATTGAATTTCAGAAACGTGGACTGCCTCAGGCTCACATATTATTGATATTAGGTAGTGAATCCAAATTACATTCCTCTAATTAGTTCCCTTCCAATGTACATGAATTTCGTGCACCAGGCTACTAGTGAGATAATAAAATGATTGTGGCCCTCACTAGTTTGGCTCAGTGGTAGAGCGTTGGTCTGCAGGCTGAAGGGTCCTGGGTTCGATTCTGGTCAAGGGCACTTTCCTCAGTTGCAGGTCCCTGGCCCTGGTTGGGGTGTGTGCGGAGGCAACCAATGTGCCTCTCTCCTATCAGTGTTTCTCTCTCTCTGTCTCCTCCCTTCCACTCTCTCTCTCAAAATCAATGGAACAATATCCTCAGGTGAGGATTAAATAATAATAATAAAATGATTGTTGTTTTAAGCCACTAAGTTTTGGTTAAAGAAAATATCTGATGATGGAGTAGAGCTTGAAAATGCAGTTAAATTTGTAAGAAGAACCACAACGACCAGGGCTTAGAGGAAAGGTCAGATAAAGAAAAGAGAAAAAATGTAAAAGAGACTTTCGTTTTAAACCTGTGTCCACCCTCTTGATCAGAGGTAATCCTTGAGAGGGTCCTCAGTTACAGGGTTCCCTCCTTCTGCTGCATATCTTATCTAATAAAAGCATAATATTGAAATTGACTGTTTCTTCGGGATGCCTAAGCCACATCCACCGGCCAATCAGAGTGGCTGTATGCAAATTAACCCAGCCAAGATGGAGGCCGGCACTCATGGAGCTGAGTAAACAGGCAGCTTCCGTTGCAGCCGGAGTAAAACTGTTTGCCAGCCACTGGGCATCTCCTGGCTCCAGGCAACAACATATTTGCAACATTGTCTCAATTATAAAAGCTTCAGAGTTGAAGCAAAGAGCAGTCCTGCCTAGAGTCTACTAAGGCAGCATTGTCTCAATTATAGAAGCCAGGAGCTAAAGCAGACAGGAGTCTCCATTACCTGCCTAGGCTCGGCTTAAAGGAACAGTGTATCAATTATAGAAGATAAATAAACCCCAGAAACCTGCTTCCAGCCAGCCTTGCTGGGACATTGGGTCAATGGGAGCTATGGGCAGCCTGAAAGCCTGAAAACGCCCCTCAGCCCATCACCCCGTCTGGCCACACCCCAATGGGGTGAGGGACCCCACTGGGAGGCTTAGCAAGCCTGCAAACAGCCATCAGCCCCTCACCCAGGCTGGCCAGGTACCCCAGTAGGGGCCCCAAACCTGACGGAACTGTGGGCAGCCTGAAAGCCTGAAAATGGCCTTCAGGCCTGCACCCAGACTGGCCACACCCCAATGGGGTGGGGGACCCAACTGGGGGGCTTGGCCAGCCTGCAAACAGCCATCAATCAGCCCCTCACCCAGGCTGGCCAGGTACCCCAGTAGGGACCCAAATCCAGAAGGGACTGTGGGCAGCCTGAAAATGCCCCTCAGCTCCTCACCCAGGCTGGCCAGGTACCTCAGTAGGGACTCAAAACCTGAAGGGACTGTGGGCAGCCTGAAAGCCTGGAAACGGCCCTCAGCCCCTCACCCAGGCTGGCCAGGCATGCCAGCAGGTAGACATCCCCCGAGGGATCCCAGACTGTGAGAGGGCACAGGCCAGGCTGAGGGACCTCCCGAGTGCACAAATTTTTGTGCACTGGGCCCCTAGTATTTATATACGGAAGCAGAGGAATGGTTATTCTCTCAGAAGCCAGTGCTGGAAATTGGACTTTATGTAGCTGTATGGACACATACATGTGCATATGCAGATCTTGTAATGAGTGCTTGGCGATAGAAAGTGAGACCGTAGGATTTGGGGTGCAGCCTGAGTGCTCGGCACCTAGTGGGAGACGTGGGAGGGGAAGAAAGCGTGGGTTGGAGCCAGAACACGGACAGGTGCACAGAGCCCCCGGGAAGCGTCCTGACCCCGTGGGAGATTCCTAGCTGGTTGGCGCGCGTGCTCACTGTCCAGCTGGTGACGGTTGTGCGTGGTGCCGAGTCTGACACACAGTCATCTTCAGCCACAGTCATGTGCGCAAAGCATGAAACCCCACCTGATGCTCTGCTTCGCACCTTGTTGGGCGTCCATCCAGGACTGTGCCTGCAGCTCTCCATCTTTAGAATGCATGCGAGGGCCGGACTCTACAAATCACATATTCGTTTTGATAAAAGCATTCTCGCCCAGCCAGCATGGCTCAGTGGTTGAGTGTCAACCTATGAACCAGGTCACGGTTCAATTCCCAGTCAGGGCACATGCCTGGGTTGTGGGCTTGATCCCTAGTAGGGGGTGTGTGCAGAAGACAGCAGATCAATGATTCTCTCTCATCATTGATGTTTCTCTCTCTTCCTCTCCCTTCCTCTCTGAAATCGATAAAAATGTCTTGAAAAAGCATTCTCAAAATGCCTTTTCCCGTGCAGTGGCACAATGCATAAAGGTGCCATATTTGGGCTCAGATTTGCTCCCCCTCTGGCACCTCTCGCCTCGCTTGCCTGCAGCAGGTTCTCAGCAGAGGCTGCCCCCCAGGAGATACTGGCATTGATACTGGGGGTGCACTGCTGTCCAGTGGGTAGAGGCCAGAGGTGCTGCTGACCATCCCGCAATGCACAGGACGTCCCCACAGATAAAACCTGTCAATAAAGACACTTACTCCCCATTCGCAGCAGAGAACTCGTGGGCACAAAGAGTCCATAGCGCCCAGGGCGGGAGACCCTGCCCTAGGGTCCTCGTGCTCCCACATGAGAAGTGTTTTCACCAATTAAAAGAAGGCATAAGAGGAAATGCACTGGAGCCAGGAAGAGGCTAGAGACATCACCAAACACAGATCCTCAGCCAAGAGGAGCTGCAGGCTGAGCTGTAGGCTCCAGCAGCTGGTGAGTGACGAGCTAACTGGTGGGTGGGACTGGGTGGGCCCAGGGAGAGGAGGAAGCGGCTGGCAGGGACCCAGCACCAGCCGGCCCCTGGCCAGGGTGCTACATATAGGAAGCGCTTTGGAAATGGGGTACAAGGACTGGCCTCTGAGATGTGAAAGCTGTAACATAAGGAGGCGCGACACACAGACTGCCACAGAGAGCGAGAACCTCCCAGAGAGGGAAGCCTGCGTTTCCCCGGGGCCGCTCCACAGCCCCTGCCAGCCCTCCGCCCTACTCAGTGCCCGGGAGGCAGCCTCTAGGCACGGCATGGGGGGCTGCCAGAGGCAGACGCGGCTGTATTCCTCCCGTCAGGTAACCCTCACTTAGTCTCTAACCAAAGCAACATCCTTCCAGGTGGTGACACCGCTCCTCGGCCCGCCCAGGTTAGGCGCCCTGACCCTTGAGTTCGGTCCCTGTCTCCTGCCCGACCCCTGACTGATGCACCAGGTCACCAGACGTGAGGGGAGACTGGGACTGTCGGAAAGAGGGGCTCGTGGAGTCTGAAGCCCAGAGAGGCCCTGAGGCAGCGGCCCAAGCACTGCCTGGGGTGAGGGTGCGTAGCCAGGGACGCAGGCGCTGCTCCTGGCAGCATGCGGAGGGGAGCACGGCCCAGGTGGTGGGTTCCACCAGCTTCGCCCTGAGAGTCGCCATTCGCATCCCTTTGCTTTGGCCGCGGTATGCATTTGTGTGTGGCGTGAGGGCGTTGGGAGGTGGGCAACCGAGTCTGGTCCTCCTGCCGGCAACATTCTCCTGGTTAATAACACGTCACCTTCCCATCTCCCGCCTCTGCAGCTTCAGGGGGGCGTGCACCTGCAGCTGGGCCACCACCGTGACTCACACGCTCAGAGTCGTGGCGGGTTTGGCATGGAGGAGCTCACGGGGTGAGTCCAACAGTGCCGACTCCACAGAAACACCGGATTTGGTGTGAGAGCAGGGACGCCTTCTTCCAGTCACGTCCCTGCCCCTAAGCCCCCTTTGGTGGACTCTGCTGGTTGGCTGCCCAGTGCCCACCCCCTCTTCCTGCCTCACTAAACACCGCCCAGATCCCCTTCCCTGGTTCTGGCCCCCAGATGTGGGCAGATGCACACTTGAAGGAACCTGCAGCAGCTCTTCCTCTCCCGATAATAAGAGACCGAAGCTGCAGCTGGGCTGTGCCCTCTGCCGCCCACCACGAGAGCGGCTGAGCAGCCCTGACTGTGCGCTCAGCTCCTTTCGTACCAGAGACAGAAAAACCTCTTCAGTTCAGCCTCTAACGCGGAGTCTCGAGTACAGACGCCACATGCAGGCTTAGCTGACACCGCCCCCCCCCCCCCCCAAGCTCAGGGCGCTGGCAGGCCCCGCTCTCATTCTGCTTCAACGCAGCCGCGGGGAACCCCGAAGCCAGTCTGCCGGGTTCTGTGGGAGTAAACAGGTTGGTATGAAGATATGTGACCTCGACACGCGACCTAAAGCTGGCAAAGGACTAGCGGTGAAAAATCGTGTTGGGGGTTGTGTGAAGCCAAAAAGTAGGTCTTATTATGAAATGATGGAGAATTGCCATCTCCTCTTAGAACGAGGTCGCCAGTAAGAACACAGGGGTGCAGATAAGCCCATTAAAAAGTCTCCAATAAAATTCCAGGAAATGGTTCTTTTGAAACATGGGACCGTCGCCAGAGGGGAGGAAGGAAGCTTAAGTCTCTCAAAACAATTTCATGGCTTTGAGTGCTGCAAAAACATTGGGAGAAATGATACGGAATTACGGTGGCACTTTAAACTCTTCCTCCTTTATCTTCATGTTATAGCTGAACAGTAAAACGTCTGCCTATAATTGACAGATGGCCTGGACTGAAGGAGGCAGAGCGGCTGCCAGGGGCAAAGCGAAGAAATGCAGGTCCATGCATGAAGCTGCGGGATGAGACAGTGAGTTCCACTTGGTAAAAGGGACTGCGTTCTTATACTAAAAATTCGCAGATTTTACCCAAGTAAAGAGTGGCTTTAGAATTAATATTAAGCTTCCAATTCTAAACGCATCGATTTAAATTGATTAAACACTAGAAAATGGCTTCCTGGCTTAGGAGGGAAAAAAAAGATTTCCAGAAGAAATGCAATTGGAAAAATCCCTCACATCCCTTCGATAAACCGGGAAGGACACTGAGGCATGTCTCCGACGTACGGTGCGCCCCGGGCTTCCCCGAAACAAACTGGGGCCTGGCTGGAGCCTCAGCCCCCGCAAGGACAAGCCAAGCAGCAGGACGTGCCTGGGACGGAAGAGAAGGGGTCGCAGGCGCTTCTATCATTTAAGTGACAAAAACCCACTTTAAACCTTTCCGTTGCCACATGCAGGCGGGTCAGGCTTTGCCTCCATTACTTCTCTATTCGGTGCCTGAAATCCCTCGGGGACAGTGCCTGGGGTCAGAAGGTTTTGCATGCTGTCCGGTTTTCTGTTAAAATAGATATAGTTTTGCCCTGGCTGGTGTGGCTGAGCCGGTTGGAACATAATCCCGTTCATCAAAATGTGGCCAATTCAACTCCCCAGCTGAACAAAAAAACTCATTCAGTGTAATGCCGGACAAGTAAGTTTCTTGTTTTGTTGTACATACACAGGTTGTGGGTTCGGTCCCCACTCTTGTCAGGGAGCATGTTGGAGGCAGTGGGTCAATGTTCCTCTCCCACCTCTCTCTCTCCTTCTCGCCCTCTCTCTCTCTTTCTCCTCTCCCCCTCCCACCCTTCCCCCTTCCCCTCTCTCTAAAAACATCAGTGGAAAAAACGTACCCTCGGGTGAGTATTAACAGCAACAACAACTACAAAGCAAAGCCCTCTCAGACTTCGATTGGTAGCGAAAGCAGATCCTAATGTAGGTCTTTCCTACAAGTGCAGGGTCCTCGCCCTGCTGAGGCTCAGTGGTTGAGCGTCACCCCTTGTCTGCGGTTGAGGGGTGAACCAGGAGGTCCCGGTTCCATTCCCGCTCTGGGCACAGGCCTGGGTTACCAGCTCGATCCCCAGTGGGGCCTGCAGGAGGCAGCCGATCCATGACTCTCTCACCATTGATGCTTCTATCTTTTCCTTCCTCTCTGAAATGAATGAAAATATATTTTTTAAAAGTGAGGCATCCTCACATGAACTTTAGAAAAGCAGGTGAGAACTGCATGCACGTCGTCCGTTTCATGACAAGGAATTTGAGGGTCAAATAAGTAATGCAGTTGTCCGGTAGAGCAACAAACGAGAATTTGAGTTCCAGGAAGCTAATATGATCCCAGCCCGTGTGGCTCAGTGGTTGAGCGTCGGCCTGTGAACCAGGAGGTCCCAGTTCGATTCCCGCTCTGGGCACAGGCCTGGGTTGTGGGCTCAATCTCCCGTGTGGAGCCGATCCATGACTCTCTCTCTCATCATTGATGTTTCTCTTTCTCTCCCTCTCCCTTCCTCTCTGACATCAATAAAAACCTATTTAATAAGTGAAGGAAGCCAGAGGAGCCATTGGGAGGATGGAGAGACCTTGAGGGAGAACAGGAGGGTCATTGCTGCCCACGTGGGGCAGGAACAATGCTGTGCAGCCTGGGTCGGCGTGAGGACCAGGGGGAACCAAATAAGAGCTCCAGAGAGTTCCTCCAGGTCCTCCAAGAAGCAGATGGCGGACAGGATCGAACAGGCAAGCGCTGCCTGGAGAGAAATGCCGTGTAAGAGGAAGTGGGACGGAGCCAGCGAAGACAGAGTCACGGGCTCATGCAAGTCTCAACGCAAGCAGAGAAGAGGGCCAGGGACGCTGCACGGCAGGGCCCGAGACATGGGCAGAGCCCGACACGGGGCAGCAAGGCCGCCAGGAAGTCCTGGCCTCCGTCGGCCACGGCCTGAGCCCCTGACTCCATGAACAGGTCTGCCTCAGTGTTCCCCACCCCCCAGTCCTCCCATCCGTGGGAGCAGGGCCTTCATCAAAGACGCCAGGCATCTCAAAGCCACCGGCATGGCCTGGGTCCATGAGAGTCGCCCTAGAAGGTCTGGGAGGCTCATTTCCATGGCCCTTCATCCCGTCGCAAAGTGTCTCTGGAAGACAAAGCCACATCCCCTTTGTCCTCGGCGTTTCACACGGAGCAGATGCAGCTGGTCACCTGCAGCATCGCAGGCATGCCCCCGCCCCTGTGCGAACCCCTCCCGTGTGTTTTCTCTTATAGCCCCACAGCAGGCCTGTGCGGTGATGTCCTTATTCTCACCTCCAGGTGCGGAATCCCAGGCCGGGGAAGGTTCCAGAACTGCCTGACGATACAGTCAGAAAGGGTGATGCCAGCATCGCCTCAGTGTGCTGGCTTCAGTGCTGGTCGCCACCACGTAAATAATGACACCAGCCTCGTCGCCAGGGAGGGTTGTCATGAGAGTTCAGGGGAAGAGTCCCCACAAATGTCCTGCACACAGAGCTGGCCAGGGCGGACTCAAGGGAGGTCACGGCTGCTTGGTGACTGAGGGGGGATGCAGCCCAGCCCCGACTGGCCACTGATGCCGGGCAGCCGATTCCGTGTTTTGATCAGATCGTGTTGGAGCCGCTGGGAAGGCATCAAAAAAGAAAGGGCTGGAGCCAAGCCTTCTCTCAGGATCGGTGTCAGTCACACCGATAGAATTCGGCGACAGGAGACCAGAAATGCCAGGAACGCTTCGCTCGCTTCCCCGGGGGAGCCCGCACACAGGTGAGCCTGTTTACTGCCTGTTCACAAATAGAAATATGTGAGGTTTATGAGGCTGCTGCCGTGGGAGGGGATGAGGCAGGTTACGCTCTACACTTTATAAAAAAGATTTTTTTTAAAAGCAGAAAGGAGCCGGCGTGTTTGCAGAAGACGCCTGGATTTCTGCTGACGCCCGAGATATAGCAACAGGGACGACGTTGGCCCTCCCACCAGAAACTCAGAAAACGCTACGAAACCATGTTTTTGGATAGTGGGTTCCGACAACATAGGACCCTGCTCCCTGAGAGAGGGCCGCACGCGAGGCGAGTCCTCTGCGTGCCCCAGACTCTGCCTGGCGAGAGCAACCGGGGTGGAGCCCGGTGTCAGCCTGGGCTGAGGAGATGGCGCCGGGGAAGGGAGGCAGGTAGAATTCACAGAGCAGAACGCTGAGGAAAGGGGGTGCTGCCCATGGAGAGAACCCCGGGAGTCTGC